>JNEY01001638.1:0-11005 GCA_020875895.1 Aphelenchus avenae
TGTTTCAGAAAATTGTGATATTTTGTCACTTTTTGCTCAAATTTCCGATTAATTTTGTGAAATAAGAGCAAAAATCGCGTTGGCGGCGCCTGCGGCGGGCTATTTTAGTTAAAAAAGGTCTAAAACGCCTTTTGAGCGTCAGTTTATCCAAGGCAGGGGGGGGGGGATTTTCAAGATTTTACTCAATTTTCCAATGATCTTTCGATAGCTAGACCAAAAATTCGCTCAGGCGGCGCCTGCGGCGGGCTTGTTGTTATGTTTAAATACGCTTAAAAACGCTGTTTAACACCATTAACGGGCAAAAACTTGACTTGTCAAAAAGTACCAAAGGGGGGATCAAGGCAAAAAAATGGTAAGGGTCCCCCCTTACCATACCCCCCCCCCCCTCCCAGGCCGGTCTCGCAACGCCCTTGGTCACTAACACGTCGATACGTGTTCGGGTATGATACACGCAAGTAATGCTCGCATTCCCGAAACGCCCATGGAATCGAAAAGTTCCATGCCGGAAAGCTCGAAAAATGGTTGACCTATCTTAGGGCGTTTTCGTCTAAACCGAAGCTCGTCGTAAATGGTGTCAGTTTCTAGGGGCCTTCAGCAGGATACTTCCGAAAATTCTCCTGTGCCATTTTTGGTGGATGTACGTGCTCAGGGTAATACAAACCAAGTTGTCCTTCGCCGATGAAGTAAAGCATCTCCGTCTGGTGTTCGCGTAGCTCCGACTGGGCAGCATCCAATAGCTTCATCAGCTTTTCGCACTCGGTGGTCTTCTCGTCCAGCGTGAGCTTTGCCAGGTTGTTCTCCACGATCGTTGCAAACGCTTCTTCGGCCTTCTTCGCGTTCTCCGTATTGAGTTCCTCCTGCTTCTTGTAGTAATCTGAAATAATCGTGGCTCATTGGCCAAACAAAAAAATCATGCAGTCCGCCTATATGTACCGTAGTGCGTGCCGTGCTGACCCGTCGATACCGCAGAAAGCTACAAATGACGTGAACGTTAAACTAACTGCGGCAAGGCCAACCACGGGAAACAGGCCTGAATTCGAGGCCCCGGCCCGCGGGCTTTCAAATCGAGGGTCGGGCCTCCGAGCCTTAAGTTTTTGGGCCGGACCAAAAAATCCCCCTTGGTCCCCTTTTCGTACTTTTTCCAGGTCAAATTTTTTCGATTAAACGATTTGCTTAATAAATATCCTCGAGTTTACTCATCTAATATAGCCTACTGCAGGCCTCGAAATAGCGATTTGTCGGCATACCCAAAAAAGCGATACGATAATTTGGCCAAAATTTGTAAATTTGTAAGCTTCTAACCGGTCCCAAAAGGGCCGCACCGGATAGGTGTGAAAAAATGAGACCCGGTCCCGGCCGGGCTAAGTCCCGGTTGCCCATGCTGAGGAACGGCCGACCACTACGTACGCAGTCCGTACCGTAAATACGGCAAGACGGTACGGTACCGTGTATGTACGGCGCAGCAAAACACCGCTGTTCTGTCCAACCTACGAGCACCGGGCCCCCTCTCCCCCCCCCGTCGTAATGAAATCGCGAGGAGGCTTCATCTCTAGAACCGCATTACATGGTTTCTTGGCGGTCCAATTTTTTCGTCCAAAGCTCAGTGACGAACATGTCCGATTGTTTAGTTTGAAATTGGGCGTGTACGTACCTAATCCAGCTGTGGCCACATTCAGCTTTCGCTTGACAAGGTCCAACCCAGCTTTGGCCTCATTCAGTGCTCGAGCGGTTCGGTCGTGCTCCTCGCGAAGAGCGCTCTTCTCCCGCTCCAAGTCGGCGATCCTTCGCTCGAGCGCTTGCTCCTTATCGCTGCTGCAGTCGGCTCTGCAACGCAATTTTTTATACTTTTACAAAAATATTATTTACTTTGCGCTGCTACCGTCGTCGGCGCATTCACTGAGGCTGTAGCCGACGATGTTGAAGGCTACGCTTTTCTTCGCTGGATTGCTCGGCTTCGAGCGAATGCATGACTTCATTGCGCTAGACTTTCGCTTCAGAACGAGGCCCGTCTTGCGCTTTGCGATGCTGCTCGGCTTTCGTGTCTAAACGTGTGATGCACTAGCGTCTCGCACGGTTGTTGGCGCATTTTACTTACAACGCATGAGCCGCCAACTTTTGGCCACAGATCGCCAAAGTCGACTGCTCCGTTGCTCGCTAGCATTTCTCTAGTGGCGGCGGGCAGTTCCTCCTTCGTAGCGTCCAATGCTCTCTTGAGCCACTCCTTCGCATGACGGATCAAACGCTGGAGGACCGGCTTGGACTGCTAAACGCACCGTCTAAGCATGCAAAGGCGATGTACATTTACGAGAGGAGGCACTACCAAATCTTGGTGAATTAGGAATGCGTCTGAACCCTTTTGGGTCGGAATCCTCCCTGCAGGCCCATACCGGAGATTAGACTTTCCTTTTGTCCCACGTTCAAACCTAACGATTCCAATAAACTGTATAAATTTCATATAGGGAGCGTCCAGAAAATGCGTAACGCGAACAGGGAGGTGGAGTATGGGAGGGGCGTTAGGGGGGGGGGGTCTAGGGGTTGCGTTACGTAACGCTAAGCACTGGACAAAAAGGCTCCCTCTAGGCGCCGCCCAACGAAATTTTCACTACATTTAACAGACTCTCGACTAGAATTTCGTTGGTATCGCCCGCGGCGGTCTTTTTTTACTTCCTCTAATTTTTAGTGGAGCTAAAAGCGTGAAAAAAGCCCTTGGCATGAGGAAATTTTCCTACTTCTTTAGAAGAAGGCAGTTAGAAAAGGTCTGTATGTCAAGGGTGGGAGGGGGTACAAGGTGAGACTCTCTTTTCACAAAAATTATGACTTACTTCTAGTAGACCCCAACTTCTAAGAGCCCCTATCCAGAGCTTATGCGAACAAAACAAGCCTTTTGGAGATCTGTTAGAACAATTAAGGTTAGTATGATTACACTAACCTTAGGAGCTTTGGCAAGTGCATCCGTGATTGTCTTCCCTTCAAGGATGACACGCTTGAGAACATCCCGATAGTACTTCTTCTGAGCATCATCGATGAGGGACTCGTCCACGAGCGTCTCGATCGCCGATTCGATCACTAAATCCACGCATGGGGACGGTCCTAATGCTAAGGCATACGAAAATGACCGATAACAAACCTTGGCAATAGTTCTTCCAGTGCTTAGGAATCGCCTTCAGAGCGCCCTTCGAACGAGTCTTCACAGAAGCCATAGTAAGCGACGCAAGCGTTGAATAGTATTGAATTCCGACGTAGGGAATGACCAGACTCCCGTTTGGACGGTTATTTATATGCTCCAAAGAGCAACGTCCTCCATGCGCACAATTGGTTTTCCCAGTTTAGAGTTGTGGCCGACTGACTGAAGACCGCCTAGCGTACCTCGGGGGTTGCCCAGAGACCAGGGTCCATCATTCAAACAGTTCGGCTATTGACGGCGCCATCAACCGTCCAAAAACAAACGATGACTGAATCTTTAGCTTGACGGGCAAGTCGCCGTAGGCGGCTTTCCAATGCTCAAGGGTTTTTTCCCTCAATCGTCCCTCTCATCTGACGACGTGATCAGGGCTTTGCAGGCCCCGGTCCCGGTCGTCAGCAAAAGTCCGCCGAGCCCCGTACCTGAGATTCCGATCGGCGACGACCACGTGCAACCATAGCGGAGCCCGTGTGTCCAGCATACGGGTCGATCAATAGCGTCGACCCGCACAGTCCCAGGAGAGGCCGACTTCAGCTTTCAGTGAACGCTTGTGACCGTCATCAACATACCTGAAGCGCATGCGTGACCGCCAAAAGTTTGTATTTTGCTCTGCGCTCGGCACAGGGTGAAAGAGGAATTCCTGGATAAAACGCCTAGAATTGAGTGGCAATAAACCAGCTGGAGGGGGAGGGAGCGCATGTGCGTGTATCATGCTGCAATGCTGGCAGATGACCTTGTCCTAGCCTGGCAAACGCTACTCGAGCCGTTGGGTATGAGTTTACAAGCAGTGTCTCCCGGACATTAGAACAGCTAATCGGATAAATATTCTTATGTTTTTCTCTTCCTCTAGCCAGTAAGACACCTAGTAAAAAAATCAGTTGTTTTCTTAACAGGAGAGTTATGATCCATCACTTACTTGATTTTATTTTCCGTCAGAAAATATTATCCCGAGGATCCTGCATAATGACCGAAACAAAAATTTGTGGCCCCACGTCATTTTGGACCGCTGCTCCAACAGTTCTAGTCGTACGCCTAAAACAGAGCGGAATGTTTCACGTGGCCCGAGTTCTGCGGTACTGCTTTTTTGTGGCGTTTTTGATGTCATGCTTGGGCCAGTGCCGAATAACCGAGTACTTAACCGGCCTGAGCGTGGAAAGCCTAGAAATAGCTATGAGTTCACTGTCAAGGAGACTTGTTTCGAGATGGGGCAAAACCGGCAACGATGTCTTCCCATTTTCATCCCAATCAAATGACGCCCATAAAAAGCGTATGTCTATGTCGGCTACTTGCTTTGACTAGCTAGCCTGGAGACATGTGCATTGAGGTTCGAAAAACCGAGGCGTGAAGAGAAACGACAGGCGCAAGCACGCAAGAACATTCAACACGAAACTAAGCAACTTTTTACGCGGTACGTTCGTCCGAACTACGCGTTTACGTTTTGAAAATGTTCGTACTGGACAGAGGCACCGATGGTTCTGCAGAAGTTTTCGTTGCCAAGAGCATCTTATGTGGACCGCGATGGTCAAGGCTGTCTTGGATCGCCAAAACGAGCATTGCTGATGCGGAACTGCTGCAAGTCCACAAGTTGCTATAGCGAAGTGGAGTGCGTTTTTTTCGGTCAGGTTTTTCGGGTATGACTATTCGGCTCTTAGTCTTTTCAAATAAAAATTGCTGATTCAAGTTCGACTTCGGAACTGCGGTGTTTTTGTCAGTTCGTTTCGAATTCGAGTCAGGACGTAGCGTATTTTTTTCGTACGAAACTCCCGATAGTCCGTCTTTCGAAGCCCCACTGTGGGTTTTGAAATTTGAAATCAGGTATCCTTCCGCGGGCTACTTGTTGCCTGTGTGGTACGTGTGCTTCATGGTTCAACACGAACAAAGTTCCACTTAGGAACAAACTATCGGACCTCCTAAAGATTAGGGGTCGGCGGCCGAACCGGTATTTTGCCCGAACGTGAAGCCAACGCGGCGGGAGTTCTTCACGACAATTCGCTAAAATACGTGAGCAAAATACAGGCAAAAATCGCGTTTGATCTCTTTTTAATGGGAAGATGTCGATTAGTGCCAAAGTTCTCCTTGGCACGAACACAGCATGGCTTTTAAAAGGAGTGCTGTCGATCATGCTGTTCTCAGCAAATAAATCCCGTATCCCGTGAATACGGCCGTTAAGCCGAAACGCGCAGCCGAGTGCCGTGATATCCGGCCACATCCGACCAAGAAAATGATTTTCGGTTAGCATTGCGCGCTTTCGAAAGCCGGCCTTTTTTTCGGCCGACCATCCCACCATTTCCACTGGCGTTTCCGGTGATTTCTGCTCGAGCCCAACAAGAGGTTTTTGGCGATGTCGGGCCTAAGCGCAGTTGTGCCTCGAGGGTGTTTCTATTGTTGTTCGTTTGGTCGATAAGACATTCACAAACGGCGTCGTGGAAGTGTCCGCTTCGTACCATATGCAGCTTTCGCGGAGGAAACAAGCGTCCATCAGGTTTTCAAGAACCCAGCGTACTCGCACGCTTTTCCGATACTTCCCCACCATTTCCAAACCAGTGCCTCCATCTGGTTTGCCCATCGATGCATTTATGTACTCGATAGAGTATTGTCCAGATGAGAGATCAAAGCAAGCAATCCAGGGCTGGGCACGTACTTTTCCTGGCCATCGCAAAAAGCACGCCCATCTCGACTTCCATGGCCGCCGGGGAAAATTAGGTGAGTCCACGTTTTGTAATTCTGGGGTCTAGTTTTGTGCCCTGCACAGATACTGAATCTCAAAACCGAATTGAGAATTCAATATCGCCAAAAACGTCAGAATTTTGGATGATATGATGATAGGATGGTTTTAACACTCATCTGTTTGGTTGGTGTTCATAGCAGATGGCAAAATCCCCACGGATGCTTGCGCCTGTAAAGGCCTCACACTCTCTGTGACATCGCCTGCTGAATGTTTCGATTCGCCTCAGTAAAATGCCGCAAACGTTAGCGCGCTATTTGCGGACAACTTACTTTGCATGACGCCGACATTTGGTGAGGCAACCCTGAACAGGAAATACCTAAAGTTTTGCCAATGCTTTTGACTTAGTCACGGCTTAGGCTTGGAGGGCTTATTGGAAGGGCTACTGGTCGTTTGGGTCCCGCCGTTTGGGTCCCGGTTGTTTGGGTCATCAGCGAAAAAACCTATTTTCTCACAGCTTCCTACGTATTTCTGCGCTTTCTTTGCAAGCTCTAAAGCTTCCGCTGCGACATAATCACGTTCAAAGTAGCATCGTAATTTACCTACGCAGAACTCTGTCAGATAAACCTTGGTCATTTACAATGGGACCCAAACGTCCGGGGCCCAAACAGCGGGACCCAACCGGTAGGACCCAAACGGTGTGTTACCATTGAAAGGATGAGGGGGGGCTATTAGAAGGAGGGGGGCTTCTTTTTCAGATGCCCCTCTGAGCGGGGGGGGGCTTATTAGAAGGGAGGGAGGGGGGCTAATAGAAGATATACGTTATTTTCCTGTAAAATCGAGCAGTGTTAAGTCTAGCAACGCTTTTCAATAACACATGTACGTTCTTACAATGCACATTCCATTCGTTTTTACTTTGCGCATGGTATCGGGCCATGCTGAGTTCCTTAATATATACTGAGTCACTTGGTTCAGCACGTTTATTGCGCACACTGACATAGTTCGGTACTACGATGCAAACCCGAAACATGATATGCTACAACGACGAGAATAAAGGGCACGCGTGTGGCCGCGCTTCCCTGGAACTGGGCCTCTGCAGGTGGTTGAGAAAAAATGTTAAGTAGCCGTATGCGCGTTCTTATGCCTCCATAACGTGCCGGTGTTTGCGAAGCATTTTCCACAAATGTCGCATCGATGAGGTTTCTCGCCGGTGTGCCTTCGCTCGTGTGACGACAACGTGTTCGAAGTGGCGAAGCGCATCCCGCACGCGCCACATTCGAAGGGCCTCTCGCCGGTATGGACACGCTTATGGCGCGCAAGAGCCGATGACTGTGTGAAACCGCGGCCGCAAACCGCGCAAATGTATGGCTTCTCATCTAAAAGGCATTCTCTTGTGCCAGACTTTTATCGTTACGCTAGGGCGTTTTGTGCCACGTGTTGGCTTGGATGGGCTGGGCCGGGATCGCTACGAGTTTTCATATTACCGGGATCGTTATCGGTGACGGTCGCAAACCAGATAGTATACCGATACTTAGGATAGCGCCGTTAGGCAATGTCCAATTTTTTGTAATTTTAATTTTCAATTTTTTGAACCAGAAATCGAAAATATCGATCAACGATGCGTGTTGCATCCTTGATACAGAGGTAGTCACCGTGAAAACGGCCGTTTCCCTTCTCCGTGCCGTGAAACACGGCCCGGTTTCACGGCACGGGCGGTCTCGGCACGTTTCGATTCACGGAACGGCCCCAAATTTGTGCCGGTTTGCCTGCCGTGCCGACCCGTGTTTGTGCCGTTTTAGTGTAAAAGCCGGTTTCCAGCACGGCACGGGTTTTCACGATTTTCTCATCACGGGTCCGTTCACGGCACGGGTGAGGTCAGCACGGGCCGGCTCACGGCACGGGAAAGGGGTCCGACTATCTCTACCAATGTGCCCCCTGCTTCCTAACGCAACCAGCTCGCCGCAGCTATAAAAAAACTACCTGTATGGCTTCGCTGGTGGAGCTTCAGCACTGAAGCCGACTTGAAGCGTTTACCGCAAGAGCCGCAGAGGTGTGGCTTATGCGTAGAATGTGCTTGCATGTGCACCTTTAGGTTACCTGAAAAGTGCGCTTTCAAGCAACTCATGGTCATAAATAGTTTCTCGACATTGCGACTAATCAATTATGAGCATTGCCATATCAGCACACTCTTGACGAAGCCTAGAATTCCTTACTAAGAGTTAGTCCTCAGAAAGAAATTAGGTCTCAGGATGCCAGGCGGTTTTTGATCAGGTTTCAGGTGTTGAGGCAAAACCGAAGCATTTCAGGCACCTCCTTCTGGCGCGCGGCAGTCGCCGCCAGGGTCAAATCGCGCCGGTTTTTTCAACATGTTGACTAAAGGCCCTCAGCACCGCGTGGGCGCGCGGTTTTGGATCACACACTGCTTTCAGAAAACTTCAAAACTAGAGAAGTAGACCAAAAATTGCCTATTGCCGGGCCGCCGGGCCCGTTTGACTTGTGAAAAACAGGGCCGGGCCCGGCCTGGCTCGGCCCGGGCCGACCCGGCCCGCTGAGCAGGGTTGGACACGTCACGTGAAGAGTTGAAGGTGGCATCGCATAAGCCGCAAGCGTAGGGCGACTCCTTTGTGTGCACTCGTTTGTGCAGCCTTAAGCCTTCTGAAAGCGAGCAAACGTAGTCGCACACATCGCATTTGTAAGGCTTCTCGCCGGTGTGCATCCGATAGTGCTTTTTTTTAGATGTCCTGCGTCTACGAATTTCGCGTTGCATACGTCACAGACGTAAGGCCTCTCTCCGGTATGGCGATAGCGCACGTGGTTCCGTAACTCCTTTGTAGATGCGACCCGTTTGCCACACTGCTTGCACTCGTGCGGCTTCTCCCCGGTGTGAACCATATCGTGACGTTGCAGCTGCCCGGGGCTCGCAAAACGCGCACCACACAATTGGCACGCGAACGGCTTCTCGCCGGTGTGAGTTCTTAGGTGGAGCAACAATCCGCGAAGCCACGCGAACCTTCCCCCGCACAGCTCGCACCCGTGCGGTCGATCGTCGGTGTGGGTCCGCTTATGCCTAAGCATTGTTCCGAGAGGCTGGTATCCAACGAAAGCCCTTTGGCGTTTGGCCGACAATTGACGTCGATGAACCTCAACATCGGCTTACAACTTTTTGACGTGGCGGGCCCATCCTTATATACAAAGGGCTGCTCAGTCCAAATTCAAATCTTTGTTACCCACTTAAGTTTGGTGTCATTCGATAGCCCTTAAAAAGTTGACTAAGCCCCTTAAGTTTCAAGTTGATCAGACATGTATGAAAAAAGTGGCGGCCCGACAAAGTTTATGCTTACATGCTACAGTGAGCCCGCTGACGCATGCTCCCCGTAGCGGGCAAGAAGGAGAATTTGTATCAGAGTGGATCCAACAGGGTATTCTTGCATGGGAAATTTGAAAACAACGTCCATTTTGCATGGGGTTCATTTAGGAAGAGGGGGTCAGGTCCCTTGTTTACCTGCGTGCTATACCGAGCACGCTATCGCATGCGCATCAGAGCGCCCGAGAAGGACACTTTCATTAAATTGGGCAGTAAGGGAGCGTCCAGAAAGTCCGTAATCGTTACAGGGCCCTTTTTGACTCACCCCCCCTCCCCGTCGTAACGCCTGCGTAACGGTCGGGATAGACCTCCGCCCTCCCCTCCGTAACGGTTACACTCAAAATTACGCAAAATTTACGTATTAAAGGACTGCAAATTTTTGTCTGAAGTTTTGAAGTGTATCATCCAATTACGTTGATACAAAAGACATGAAAAAAGCCTCAGCACGGCTTACCTATAAAGCGTTGCCGTCTGCGAAAAGCGAGCACCGCACATGTCGCAAGCGTACGGCTTGTCGCCGGTGTGCGTCCTCACATGCACTCGTCGGGGTCGCCGCTGTGGCGAAGTGGCATCCGCAGGTTTCACAAGCGTATGGCTTTTCTCCAGTGTGTGACCTTTCGTGACGTTTGAGCGCGCCCTTCTGAGAAAAGCGACTGCCGCAGAAGCCGCAGTGGAAAGGCTTTTCGCCGCTGTGGTTGTACTCGTGCCTGTTGAGCGTGCCGAGCTGCGTGAATGATTTCCCGCACAGTCGGCACTGATGCGGTCTTTCTCCAGTGTGAGTCCGTGTATGCACCGCCAGATCTTTCCTGGTGGGGAACCTCCTCGCGCAGACGGAGCATGGGAACGGTGCCTCAGCAGCGTGACGCATCAGCACGTGCGCCCTTAACGTGCATGGAAAGCGGAACTGCTTGTTACAGGCGGTGTCATCCTAAACTATTTAGTAGTATCGTTGTTTACTTAAAAGCACCCGTTTGTTCGTCCGTCAGGACGAAATTCAAGCTAAAGATCTAAGTTTGGTATTGTTGGATAGAGCATGAAAAAGTATACAACGGGTTTATACTTGTTTTGCATACGCACCCTTTTGACGCCCTAAAAAGGGGGGGGGCAGACCCGCCAAAATGACTATTTTTCAAGATCAGGTTAGAACATTGAGCAGTACCTCAAATGGAAGCCCCCGCCGAGCTGGTCACTAATCATTCTTCATTTTTGGCTGAAGCCCCCTTTTGACCCCCTAAATAGGGGGCAAACCCGCCATTTTTCGTGGGGGGTTTGCCCCCTTTTTGTCACCTGCCGGGAGGGCGGGTTTGCCCCCCCCCCACCAAAAATGTCCATTTTTCAAGATCAGGCTAGAAGTCGTGCAGTACCTCAAAAGGAAGCTCTTTGTGAGCTGAGTACAAATCGTTTTTCATTTTTGACTCAATCCTCCTTTTGACCCTACTAAACGGGTCGACTCTCCGAAATGGCTATTTTTCAAGATCGCTAATTACCAAAACCGCGCGTGCGTCACAAAACTTCTAAATAGGGTGGCACCCCGCGCCGTACCCCGGAAGATGGCCTTCGGAGGGGGGGGGGGGGGGCGTATGCGGTCAAAAAAGTTAAATCCTAGTCTCCGATCGCGTGAATTTTCTCTACCGAAAGCCAGAACCACGATTACCTTTAGCCACCGGCAGATGCGAACGGCGTCTAAATGAGCTTCGCGCATATGTTTAGCAAGAACGCCAGTCGAGGTGAAGTCTAGTGCGCAGGCTGTCTGCGTATCGTCGTGGAGCCACTTGCATTTATGGGACATTACTTC
>JNEY01001641.1:0-10986 GCA_020875895.1 Aphelenchus avenae
ACGAGGGGTCATTCGCCCCCGAGGCCGAATTTCATCTGAGCAGCCTGGACGTGACAAACAGCATGGACGGACAGATATACAAGCCGGTACTTTATTCCAGGTGCATATTAAATAAAGCAGTACCCAAAACACTGGGTCTTTGAAGCACGCTGAAAGCCTATTAAGCGGTATTTGTTACCAATCGGACATGTGATACCTACCTTGTTGGAAGCAGCAGTCTATGCAGTCGCGAAACACATTAGGGGCAATATACCAACCGAACCATCCAGAAAGTTATCGACTCAGCAATTTGATGCTAATCCGTACCGCGAAGGCGAGCTGGTGGGTACTTTGTAGTGCACTTTTTCCTGTGGGATAATTGGCCGGCTGGCTGACGTTCGTTGCGCAACCACAGTCCCCGGAGTCATTAGCTTTTTTTGCGCGCGCAGCAGAGAAGCCGGACAGTCACGAAGCTTTCTGCATGCTCCCCGCTTTCATTGTCTTTTGTAGTTTGCATTACCGGCCTGTGGCTTTGCCGGTTCGCTTCCGGACGCTGTTAATTCTTTGTACCTATTCGATGAAGAAATTATTGCCTTGCACCTGAATTAAAGCTTAAGTGGTTAGAAAACGTTCCAAGCGTTTAATTTTCTTTGGCGAGGCTAACAAGGGCGCTCTCCTCTAATGCTTGCCCATTAGCCGCTGAGTCCTTTTCGTGTAGAGATGGCACTTGCTAGTGACGCTTGTCGTTTACGATCAAATGCAGGGCAGCGTAAAATTGTTGTAACGGACTTGCTAGAGACGCTTCGCACCAGAAGCTGTTCAGTGTCCTTGAAAATGACCGTGACTCGTAGGGTTGTACTAGGGTATAGGCCATCTTGTTCCAAGCAAAGGCAAAAATTAAAGCAGTTTTCTGAGATGCGAGGTATTTACTTCGCATGGCAAGTTAGCAAATGTTTGGTCCAAGAATCTTTTATCCAACCGCAGCGAATAATGTGGTTGTTGGACTGCCTTTTCGAAGGGTTCGACTGAGCAAACGACGAACACTTTGTCGATACGGAGTGATGTAAAGCAGCCAGAGGACGTGCGTCGCAAGCGGATAAAAGCCAGTGATCGTCATGCACAAGACTGCTGCAGTGGACGCCCAAGTGGCACGTGACGAGAATGCGACGACGATGCCCATTAAGGGCGTCGCACCGAGAAGTAGACAAAAGGCGAGATCCAGCACAAGCGAATTCACCAAGGATTTGTAGAGGCGTAATGTGCGAGGCGAAAGGGCGCTCTTGTTGCTTTGCAACGCGCTATAAGACCCATAAGCGCAGCATAAAATCATTATGGCGAAGACGCCACAAAAGAACTCCAGGAATATAAATGTTGAACGAGTCCAGGCGTTATCGATGTCCTGAACCTTTCAACGAGCATTCCGGCATAGTTCAGATATAAGACGAGGAACAAGAAATGAAACAAATGGGGGAGGCTAAGAAAACATTAAAGGGAGAGATATTTTAAGCCGTTTGTCTTCCTATGATGATCAAGCAAACGTACTGCAAAGGGTCCGCAATAGGACGGGTACAGGAAGGAAAAGTAGGAGCAAGGACCTATCAAGTCTAGCCACTACTTTTTTGCATATTGTCGCTATGTATTTAGCTTGCCCTTGCAGTAAAATTGTGCGCCTTATGACAGACCATTACCGGTTGAGCTGTGTGCGGGCGACCGACCACTTTCCTAACGTAAAACATGCCCTTTCAGGTAGGTTTCAAGCGGGAAATCAAGCAGTTTTAAGCGCCCAATCCCGGCAGGAAAAACAGAAGGGGTTTTACTAAAGCTTTTAAGGGCTTGCCTTTTGGTCGGCTCTGGTTCCCAGCGTGCTATGACAAGGGCGCCATCCGTCGATACTTGATAAGCTTAGCAAAATTTTGACGAAAACTGTGTACTTACAAAGCGAAGCCTTCCTCGCTACTTCCTCCCTTCCTGGGTACGTACCCTGAACGAAATGACAGTCCTGTTGTAAACCAGTTCAAATAGGTCGGGACGATGTTCCTCGAGCAGTGTCCTCGTGGATTCAGGAGACATCATGATCATGTTGATGCCACCGATCGCGACTAAGTCAACGATAACGATAAGCAAAACACATGAAACAAGCAGCTGCTTCGCTCTGAGTAAGCCAAGGAGAACGTCGCCGCTGGCCGATTGACAGTACCTGGAAGGTACGTTACGTTTTTAAGTCCCTCAAATAATTCCGTGGGCAAAATATGAAAAACATTAGTGGCAAAGAAGTCCACGTTAGAATGCTTTGCATGTTTTAAGCATGTTCGTGGGAGTTTCCAGACCACCCAGTTGTACCAGGATTCTGAGCTCAAAAGAAGATGTTGTCTACTATCCGGGGAGGGATTAAACAAAATTTCGGCCAACGCATTTGAGGGGCCAACATGGAGGAAGTTATTGGAGCGATATCCTAATCCGTGGCGAATTCATAGAGGGAATGTGTAGCTAGCTGATTGATCCTATATAATAATCGAGAGCAGGTAGTTTGGTTGTTTGTCCGTCTGTCACGCTTTTTAGTTCCCGCCTCTCCTGAGGCATTTGAGCCGAGGTTTTGTCAACTGGGGGGTTTTCGGGGTCGCTGAGATCGAATCCGAGGCAAGATCTGGTCCCGGACCAGTCAGACCAGCTGGACCAGACCGGGTACCAGGGCCGGTTCTGAGCATGGCCTTCTTGCCCGCGGGGGTTTTCGAGTACGCTGAGCTCGAAACCGAAGCCTGATCTGGTCCCGGATCAGGCCGACCAAATGGACCGGACAGAGTGGGCCTGGAACCATGTC
This sequence comes from Aphelenchus avenae, assembly GCA_020875895.1. Lineage (NCBI taxonomy): Eukaryota > Metazoa > Nematoda > Chromadorea > Rhabditida > Aphelenchidae > Aphelenchus > Aphelenchus avenae. The sequence goes on from JNEY01001641.1 coordinate 2,798, forward strand.
ACGTGGCAATCAGAAAAAGAAAGTTTAAACGTTCGTTGCAAATGAATTTATGTAGCTAGGTAGTGCAGGGCCATCTAGATGCCTTCAAGTTCTGTTTGAATCATATTCGAAGTACTCAGCGAAGTGCGCGCGCGAAGCGCGCGATCACACTCGTAGAGAATAAAGCAACGCACCTACAGATGAACATCGCAAGAATGGTACTTATTTCTCCCGCGATACATATAGCGAACGCGTTCACACCAATGAAGTATGTCCAGTCAGGCAGGACGAAAGGCCGAAGCATGCCACCAATGATCATTATCGGCGCCGGGAAAAGTGGTTCAAGGTGCGTTGCCATCAGGCATACTTCCAGTGATGCACCGCACACCGCATTTACGATTATGTACCTAAAGCATAGGAAAGTCCAGTCAACCGCTCTAAAAACACACCACTTATAAGTGCTCATCTCTCGAGGCGAGTTGAAGTACGCAACATAGGTAAGGGTGGAAGCACTTAGAATGGACACAATTGAGACGACGTACCCTAGGGCTTCCGAAGCGTAAAGAACTCTTTTGGGACATGGGAAATACGCGTCCATCCAGCGCAGATTTGGTAGCTTCGACAACTGCGTAGATGTCTCAACGCTTGAAGAGAGCAGGCGATGTGAAGTACTCTCAACGCTAACTGTAATGCGTACATAACTAGATCACCTGCCTCGTTGTGAACGTCAGGCAGATGCTTCCGAAAACTCGTGATGTGGCCGCAGGTGATACGTGAGCGTGCGTCTGGACTGGCAATTTGGCTTGAATTTTATCCGCAATCAAAATAATTGTAACTTTGCTAGTAAGCGTACGGCTCACGCGTACGAGCAAACAGGCAATATCACATGGTAGTTCTTATGCCGTAGTCGTAACGAATTTCTATAATCAATTTTATAATCAGCTCAAGCTTCTTTAATCATGTTCCTCGCAGCGATCTGAACCAAGCACTCGATGCATTTTAAACTCATTTAGCACGCCATTGGCTGCTCGATACTAGCTCCACTAGCCTCTCACGTGCGCTAAAACGCGCGCAATGACGCTATTGCTGGGGATCCATAAGAAGCTTTTCCAGCGGCGTGACTTTACAATTCGAATGGCTGGGCTGGTCTGAAGCCGATGAAACTCTTCGTAGCCTTCCGGTATCGGTAGCGCTTTGTGTGCTACTATGCGAACATTCCAGCATATAACGCATGCATGCTTCCTCCTTTGCACGACGTCCGGTGATGTAGAGCAGCCAGAGGACGTGCATTGCAAGCGGGTAAAAGCCAAAGGCGGTCATGCAAGTGTAGGTGCCCGTCTCCCGAGGAGAGTTGAAGTACGCAACATAAGCAAGTACAGAAGAACTTAAAAGCGACACACTCGCGACGATGTATCCTATGATTTCAGTTGCATCGAGAATGTCTCTGGGACATGGGAATTAAACGTCCATTCAACGCAGATTTTCCTCGACAAACCTTGTGGAACCATTAACGTACGAACAGAGCAGGTGCTGTACGGTGGGCTAATAGCTAACAAGAAACGCATTCATGTCTCACCTGCCTTAGTGAATGTTGGGCGCCTTGACCTAGAAAAAACTCGAATGAATGTGCGTACTCTGAGCGTTGTCGCTAACGCACATCGTCTATACAAAAGTGCTCGCTTAAAATCGGTTGTCTTTGACCCCCTTTAACACGACGTCAGAAGCTCGTGATGTCGAAATCTGTCGATGTCGACAAGATATCTGGCAGGACTAACCGTGGCCAACGGGCCTCAATGCACAGGCCCGGCCCGACCCGCCGGATATTGTAGCGCGGCCCGGCGGGCCTTTCGGGCGGGCCAGGCCGAGCCTAAAGGCCCGGAGGGCCTGCTATTTGACTACCGCGACACTGCAAAATATGTAACATTTTCAGCCATTCCGGGCCTTATGAAAGGGTCGGGCCAGGGGTAGGCCCGGCCCGGACCGCGCCCGCTGGCTGTTCTTGTCCTCGAGGCCCGGCCCGCGCCCGACCCGCCCCGGCCCGTAGGCCAGGGTTAGGCAGGACATGTCCAATTTTCACCCAAAATCGGTTGATAATCAAGTGTCCGACGGACAAAAAAAACTAGAGATAGGGGCTGACTACCCGTACCGTACCCGTACCCGTACTGGGTACCCTGTGCCGTAGCCGTACCCGCATTTTACGTCCCGTAACAGTGTATACGGCTACGGCTACATGGCCGTAAAATAGCCAAACATTCAGCCGTAACGTAGCCGTACCCAGAAGGACCCCACCCGTGCCGTAGCCGTACCCGTATTTTACGGCTACGGCTACGGGTACGGCCCGAATTACGGTACGGCTCGTCAAAGAATTTATCTGACACGTGAGGTATTCTGCGAAGCCCCACGGAAAGTTCGCCAGCGTGCTTTAATCACATTCAGCCAGTCGCTAGGAACAATGTGGTCGTTGAAGTACGTTTCCGACGAGCGCAACCGAGCAAGCGCCGAATGGTTCTCCGATACGGGGTTATGTAGAGCAGCCAGAGGACATGCGTCGCAAGCGGGTAAAAGCCAGCGACGGTGATGCAAATGACTGTAGCGGTGGATGCCCAGGTTGCACTTAACGAGAATGCAATGACGAAGATCATTATGGGCGTTGCACCGAGAATTAAGCAGAAAGCGAGGTCCAACACTAGCGAATTCACTAGGGACTTGTAAAGGCGTAATGTGCGAGCCGAAAGCGTGCTCTTGCTGCTTCGTAGCGCGCTATAAGTGCCGTAGACGCAGCATGCGATCATTATGGCGAAGACGCCGCAAAAGAACTCCAGGAACACGAATATTGACAGCGTCGAGGCGTTATCAATACCCTTAATTCCGTAACGGGACTTGCACCAAGTGTGGGATATCACTCTTTTTGTGGAGGTTTCAGGGCCTTTCTTCGCAGTTCTAATACCTCTTCGACGACTTGCACCCTACGTAAGCAGCCCTAGAGCAGCAGGAAGTACTCGTGTAACATCTCGTAAGGGTTTGGCTTTTTGCGGCGGACCACAAAGCCAAGACCCTTCCTCATTTCTACTCGCGCATGATTCATACCCTGAACGAAATAAGCGTCCGGTTGTAAACCACTTGGAGAAGGTCAGGATGTTTCTCGAGCAGCGACTTCGTAGAGGTAGGAGACACGACTATCATGTTGAGGCCCGCGAGCCCGACCAGGTCTACGACACCGATGAGCATGACTGCGGAAACGAGCAGCTGCTGCGGCCTGAGTAAGCCAAAGAGAACGTCGCCGCTGGCCGACTGGCAGTACCTGAAGAGCCCACAATATTGGCAACCTAAGCATAAGAAGAAATCAACGCACCTATAAACGAACATCGCTAAAATGGAACTTATTTCGCCGGCGAGACACATGAAGCCAGCGTTCACTCCAACTAAGTACAACCAATCCGGTACAATAAACGACCGAAGCATGCCTCCGGCCAACAATACGGGTGCCGGGAAGAGTGGTTCGAAACGCGATGTCACAGAGAAAACTTCCCATCCTGCGCCGCATACGGCATTGGCAATAATGTACCTGAACGTTTTGAAAAGTTCTGTTGACTCGATAAAAATATACCACTTGTAGGTGCCCATCTCTCGAGGCGAGTTAAAGTAAGCAGCGTAGGTAAGAGTGGAAGCGCTTAAAACCGACACACTCGCGACGATATATCCTACGGCTTCGGTAGCATAGAGAATACTCATGGGACACGGGCAATACACGTCCATTGAAGGCAGATTATCGCCGACAAACTTTCTGGACCCGTCTAGGTATTAAGGGAGCAGGTGATGGTCGGTAATACGATCGTTAACAAGAACGACATTCGTATGACAAGCACCTGCCTTGGTTAACAGCGTACGAAGTGTCCTAGAGAACTTGCATGATGTCGACGCCGGTCGGGGCCTTGTAGCTTGTATTTTTTCCCAAGCGTCTCCGGCTGGAGTTTCAAGGAACTAATACCAGTCCGGGACTGCAAACAGTACATACTTTGGTCGTTTTTGCAGATCAGAAAATGTAGCTGAACCTCGATGAACCACCAACTGTCGGCGGCTACTACTGCTCTTCTCTGGTACTGAACTCTCAGTCGGCCGCACTGTAGGATGGCAGCGTCGACGATGAAGAACAATAGGAGGAGCGGCTTCAGGAACTACAAACTTCAGCCGTGTACTTTGACTGGCGCAATATTAACTAGCGGCTAAGAGCATGTCCTATATTTAAATGATAAAAACAGTGCATCGTCAAGAGGAGCTTTTAACTGCTTCCGTAAATCCACATTTCATTTGAGTTGCAATGTAGCGCGCGATTATTCTCCATGTCTGTCGCCTTGCATTTTTGCTCGTCAGAGAGGTTCTTTGCAGCCGCTATATGCGAGTCCAGCGCGTAGAGCATGGCGCCCTAAAATTGATTGAATGGGAAGCTTCGTAGACGCCTCCACACGTACCTCCAGTATGTCGAAGTGCGTGGCTTGCACACCACGGCTGGCGAATTTGGCATGCCTGCGTCCAATTGCTCGAAGGTGTTATAGTCATGTGAGGCACATTCGTGACATTCCAGACTGTCATGCTCAACGACTAAAATTTTATTTTGTTCAACACGTCACTGACGTTAGGCTCGAGAAATGTGCATGCTTTTTGGGTACGACGGAAATGAGCATCCATCACAAGCCAGCTTTTCGTCACCACCCGTCAGTTTTCAGCGGTTTTAGCAATTTCGACTGTCTAGCGATTTTTTTTTGCAAAGCTTACCTGCACAAAGCTCAGCGACTGTTTGGCGTAGTCTTCGGAGTATTTCCATTCCGGCCCATGCCGATGAATATGCGGGAAGAAAGCCTTCGCTTGCGGGCAATTATCGAATATGTAGGAGTAGATGTGGGATGCGAGGTCGAAGAGGACCTCGAAGTCGTCGCTCCAAGTTGCACGAACCAGTTGGTACTGCTCCGCGCTAATCTCTAGCGCATCGTCTTGTTCACTTATGATAGTGATATCGTCAGTATGTACTAGAGGACGTGTGTCGCTTTCTCCGTGCTCTTCGGGACTGGCCTCCACGGAGTCTACCGCTGAACAACCGCTAAAAGTCCCTGGAGTCTCGCGTCATGCATAGTGTGAAAAATAATAGCCATACCAAAGCATTAAACGATCCACCGCAGCATTAGAAGGAAGGATCAATGTGATGCCGAAGTTAGAAATTGCGTCTGTTTCATTTATACAAGCTTTAGCCGAGCGCTTGTATCGACGTGCGCATGCACGTCAGCAAGTCTTGTGCAAATAACGCTTGAAGGCGCTGCTTAAGCGATCTACTACGTCGCACATAATTATAAGGTCGCACGCTGCCACCTCTTCGCAGTGCCGTAGCCAGCTGAACGCGTGTTGACCGAAAAGCCGTAATTACCTGCACGCGGTGCTCAGCGAAAACATGAGACGTTACGGCGAAAGAAGCGCACATCATTAAGACTCTTTGCACAAGCCAGAAATAACGACAAGCTTGCGTAGCCGTCTGACTTCCGGAGGATTTCACTTTCGCAAATATCGTCGTTGTGCGATAGTGCAGAAAATCGACGTTTGAAATGTACCAGGACTGAGACGTTCCGCTGAAATTTTCCGATCCCGTTCTCGCCATGCCCGGAATTTACAATGCATTTTGGTTTCCGTTCCTCCCGTTCCGTTCCATCCCAGCCCTAAAGTTACCGAAGCACTGACACGTTGTACAGGTACTACACAGAAGAACTTTGACACTTTATTTTAACGTAGTTTCCGTGACACACTACTGACAGAGCTGGCACGTCTTGGGACATCGACGCTTCATGACCACTGCATACTTTGAGTTCTCGCAGAGCTTGATGCCGTTCTTCGCACAGTTCGAAGTCATATCTTGGCAGTTGCCCGCCGGTTTGTCTACAAGCATTGTAAGTTATAGATAAATAGGACACATCGGATTTACCTGGGTTTTGTGGATTGTTCGGAGACGGCGGCTGGTCATCGGCCGGATCGGGCTGTGCGGGTAATGACTGCGGGTCGCACGGGATCTGGTCGTCTTCAGCGTCAGAAGCACCGCCGCTAGCAGCTAATAGGCGCGTAATTAAAATCAGTATGAGGTAATTTAATCACAAAAAATGTAACCACTAAGATCACTATATCATGAAGCACTGGGGTCACCGGTCAAAAGCTTCTTCCAGATGTAAGTTGTCGTGATGTCAATCCACAGCCGTGGAGGGTTTCACAGATTATTAACTACGATAAAGTTAAAAAAACTACCGGACGAGAATACGGAAACAATTCAATTTCTCGAAAAATGCACGCAGCATGCCATGCTTTACTCGCTCATGCACTGAGTCATGCGTACCTAGCGGTACTGCATGCTAGCGGTACCGGATGCACGAACAATGCACTGCACAAGCCACTGTTAAAATGAAACAAAAGAGTCTCTTGGGTTTCAGACACGACATTTGAATTGACTTTCTCAGGACCGCCCAAAATCCTAGTAATACCGCGCTAGCGTTTCTGCATGCCCGTTAGCGCACATGACAGTTCGGTGACGGTATAAGAAGTTGCATGCCCAAAACGGTAACCGGCCATCACGCGCATTATCACTGACCTGCGGCACGTGTCTGCCAAACTTGCGATACGAGCAAGCCAAAGCCAAAGAGTAGCCAGACGAACGAAGGCGACCTCGTGACAATCAACATTTCGTTTCGATTCTCAAAGTGAACAATCGAAGCGGGGATCCATTTTCCGGGGGTTTCGTTCACGGAGTCGGCCTTCTGAGCGGGCAATCGGATGAGGTAATACGGCAAAGATCAGCTGTGCAAACAGCGGGCTGAGCACAACGTGTATGAGACGCGTAGTAACGTGGAGCGACCGGATATCTTGCTGCAGTCTGCGGAATTTGTTCTCACCGTTGTCCTCAACGCATTCGGTCCTTGCATTTGCACACGGTGTCCTGCGAAACGAAAAACGACGACGATTCCATCCTCCTATACCGGGCCCTCTACGACGCAACTTTGTAGCCGATGTAGCCAATCTTTGTCCTTGTTTTTATCCTTGTCCTCGGTCTCCAACTGAGTCGGACTTCTATTGTTATCTCAGCAAGACCCTTTAGGATGTTCATGTTCAGGATGTCGTTAAATAGAGTGACCTCACGTGAGGTCTCGTCGGCGTCCCTCTTCACCGGATAATTACGGTTGCCGAGAGCCGCATGACTGTCATTCAGTCCGACTCTGAGTACGCGGTAGAATAAACGCATGTTGGTCACAAATAAGTCTTCTTTTCAAATCTTTGACAGCAAGAGACTTAACTACCTTTAGTCACCGAAAACTGGTTTTTGTGCCCCTTGACACACCACAAAATCAGTTTATGAGAACTGGTCATTTGTATAGTTAAGGTAGCGGTTCTTTAGTGCTCTCACGCGCTCAGGTGCAAGATGTAAGCAAATCATTGTCCGCACGTCCGGCGCAAAGACCCTTGAGTTTAAACGGATGCGCTAAGGACGATGGATTCACTCACCTATTTCGACAGCGCTTTGCTACGCCATATGCATGCTCCTCTAAGGCGTAATTGCAGCAACCATATTTTTTCTCATGCCTGTTAGGGACACAGCGCAGGGTTCCTTGGCCCACGAAGCATCTTTATCAAAGTAATGAGGTCAGGCCAAATGCCTAAAGAACCTTGCAATAGACTGAAGAATGGAAAACTTAGATCACGTAGAAGGCCACTAAGCGAATTTTGGCAGCGGTCATGCGGAAGTAGTGAAGTTGGTCGGCAGCGCTAAAGCGTCGATGCGTCTGAAATGCGAGTGTAGTGTCTCTGCCGAATGCCGAAATGCCATTCCGCAAGGTGCAAACGTACCAAATTTCGGCGCGCTTATCCAGACGTCGCAGCGATCCTTCGGGGCATAGTTGCTACCCGCGGGACATCGGTACGTCGCACGAAACGATTGAAAGTTTCGCATTGTACCAAGGATGCGGTACTGGTCCGGGCTATGCGAGTCCGTGGTGATCAGCAGGTAGGTGTAGTCGTCCGTCGGCTTGTTGCACCACGTAGTGGCGAAGGACAGGAAGAAGAGCTGGTCGTGGTTGTACTGACTTAGAAGATCACCGGGTAGTAGCGGGTCGGGTCCGTTCAGTCCGATTTGGTTGTGGTAAGCTCGGTACGCGGCTCGCATGCCTCAAAATTCCTCCCAGTTCTTT
>JNEY01001644.1:0-10956 GCA_020875895.1 Aphelenchus avenae
AAAGCACCGAAGGGACCGCTGATCACCGCGGTAGGCACTAAATGGTACTTTAGTAAATGCTGCGCACATTATTTTAAGTTCTTCATGATAGGCCGGATAATCTAACAGATACAGGCTCATGCTGATTTCCATTCGTTCGGGCAACCGCCACGCGCATCTAGGCACCACCACGTTACGCCAAGCTTTCCTTTTGTGGCGCATGCGTTTCGGCATAGGAAACGGCACGGCCCAAAAGGACCGTTTTCCATCCCGCTTTAGTGAAAATCAGAACCGTACGGTGTCACTTTTGAAGCCACGCCGTTTTTCCTTCCCTGCTAGCACACGCAACCAAGGGCCTAGGCACGGCCCGCCAAGGTAGAAGCCTTCGGCGCGATAAGTTGGTTTACGCCCTTCTTAGCTTATGGCGAAAGATCGGCCGGCAACCGTACTGGTGCTACGGCCGTACGTACCGTACTACAGTTCGCTACGATGCGGAAGAGGTCAGTATGGTACGGCTTTGATTTTCTGATATTTTGTAACTAGTATAAGCCGTACTAGAGCCGTACTGTACCGTAATACGGCCCGTACTGCGGTACGGCAGCTCGATATGGGAATGCTAAGTACGGTACGGCGTACGTTATGGGTGCCCGTGCCGGCCTTTACATTGTGACTTCACTAAGTCTCTGTGTACGGGCATGCTACCAACCAATCAAAGGCCTTAGATAAGCGGCGTTAGAGGGCACAGAAAGAAACCTGTGACGTACCTGCGACTTGAAAGTACTCCCAGGTGAGCGGAGACACTTCCGTCATCACTAGGTTCCTCCAAAATGCGCCAACTATCGTGTTGCCCGTCATGAGGACGACACTAGTCGGCGTGGCGACCTTCTCGCTAACCCGGAACAACAGTGTCAAGACGATGAAGGAGCACATGCACGCGCCGGTTCCGGCGAAAGCGCTGCATAGGCCTAAAAGGTCCGCATTTTTATAGGCCCCATGCGGCTGAGCTTAGAAAAATCGTTTCGGTCGGATTGGAAAATGTTGCACTTTGTGAACGAGTTTACCGGGATAAAATCAATTGCTATTTTTCGCATTTAAAAATTGCATTTAAAAATACTACTTTGGAATTATTCACTATTTTCAAGTATATCTCATAATGGCATTTTTGCTTACCACCAACCAGCCCGGTGCTGAACAGAATCAACGCCTTCCACGCGTTAAAGTCGGGGATGGTGATGAATGTCTTCCGCTTGTGTTGCTTGTTGAGCAGTAACAGGGACATGGCGAAGGCGAACCAAAGGGCCACGAAGAGCATCTTCTTCTCTTGACCTAAAATGGCTTCATACATGGCCGTGACGGCGGGACCAAAGGTGCTGCTAGGTAATAACTAACGTCTTCTAGAAAGACTTTGGCAAACGAATTAATCCAAAAATTTACCGTTCAGAACGTGGTCGACATATTCCAAGCCGAAGACGATACTGAACATGGCGCCAAGCGAGCAGAACACCAGTGAATGCCATTCCACGGCGACCTTCATCCAGAGGATCGTGAACGACGCGGAAGTCATACCTGCAATCGAGACAATTATTGCGCATATAAAGGTATAGAATCAGCATACCGCAGCACTGAATCATGAGGCCGAAGTCCCGGGCCACTACTGAGTCGATATGTAGCAACAGCGTCATCACGGGAAATGCGACTGACCCACCGCCTTCCGATGTCGCTCCTAGACTGCCATTAAGTGAATGACAGCTCTGAAGTAGAGCTGGCTCGGAGAGAAAGCTATCGATGTAATGGAACAAGCCTTCTAATCGCCTATCTATTCCGATCCTGTTACCGATTGCCTCAGTTCGGAACGCACACCTGTTTGATAAAATTGATGTTACTTTCGATATTGGGTCGGCTTGAGTTTATCAGCATACTCCATGGCTTAGGCACAGTTCGGCGTAAATGCTTGGGTTTACGCAGCCATGGGCCACAGGGAGAGTAGGAGTGTTATGCGTACTTATTCTCCCTTTGGGTTGCCAATGGCCTATACTGATCGCCTGCACGATTATCTCATCCTTGATGAAGAGTCTTCTAACGTACCGACCTGCCTAGAAGGGCACGACTTGCTTGGACTTTCAATATCATGTCACTCAGTCCGGGACAATAGGCATGCTTAGCATGTGTGAATGCATTTTGGGGGCACAATAGGTCTCTTCATGGTAGGTAGTCGGACTTTCCTTTCAATTCACAGCGACAGCTTGATCTGTACTGACGTACCTGCTATCGCTGAACCGATGAGCATCGTAATCGTCATGGGATACCGCGTGGGAAACAACCGGAAGATGTCGTAGCGGAATGCGAGGATCCACCACACAGTTTGGAAGAAGATGATTGGGAGGGCAAAGCCGATCCACTTCCGATGCCGCTCGTAGAAGGGCAACTTAGCCTTCTCTTCGTCGGTCAGCTTCTTCTCGAATTCGTCATCGAGTTTCTGGCCTGTAAACATTAATAATAATATGTTTAGATTTTTAACTGGATTTTTTGCCATGTTTTCATAAATAATATTTGTGCAGATTTTGCATTTTCAAATTTTCCTTTGCGGTTGAAATGACCTTTTTCACAGTTTTCGGCGCTTACCAGCTAGCAAATATTTGCGCATGATATCGCCGAATGACCTTTTACGGCGTTCTGGGCGTGTGGAGGAGACGACATCCGCGTCCGCGACTTTCATTTGTTAGCGGCTTTACGGAAACCAACAGGACGGACTACTGCCTAAAATAATACCTTGCTGAAACTGAGCAAAGCACTAATGCATAGTTCAAGGCGGTTCGTTATAGAATGAACTCAGCATATGAACAAACGAACTCCCGGGACCTGCTTTGAACAAGAAAATGACTTGCATTACGGGAATTTTTGAGAACAAAGTGCTTAAGAGAGAAGACGTTGCAAAGCACGCAACCGCAATTTGCCTCAACTGGTTTTTGGCGCGAAGAGTTCAAGCACATTGCCTCAGGCCGGGGCTTGAAAAGACGAGAAAGGTTAGAAAACCCGACACGACCAGAGGCATTAGTACGGGTGTTATTGGTGCAGGCAAAGATGACCTGCAACGTCAACTTATTCGTCGGCATTGATTGACACCTATTCCTTACTGGTATTCAGAAAACATGCAAAAACATTTGTAGATTCAGCTTAGCGTACCCGACGAAAATGGAACAAGCATGGCACAAATAAAGTACCTATGCTGGCATGGAATTAAAAAGCCTCTCGCGGCCTTCACGAGTGAGCAAAAACGCGAAGCAAAGGAAAAACTGCCGAAATAAAAAGATTTGCAGTCGGGCTTGCCTATGAAAGTTTTGCCTGGCTACAGGAATGGTGGTCGCGCAAAGGACACGGACGAGATTCCAAACCCTGCGCAACCGGGCCATAGGCCCGCCGGCCCGGGCCTCATGTTTGCAGACCTAGCCGGGCCCCGGGCCGGGCCGGGCCCGGTATGGTTCTCGAAAATAGTCAGATTTCGTCAATATTTTAACCAATTTTACCAAATAATCATGAAAGTCCCAATGGCGGCGCGTGCGGCAGGCTAATTTATGTAAAGAGTACCAAAATAGTGCATTAAACTCGCTGCAAAGGGTAAAATTTTACCTGTAGAAAAATACCAAACGGGGAGGGGCAAAGGCACTTTTCGGTTACTTGCCGGAACGGGCCTTTTACCGGGCTTTTAGGCCCGGTCTGGCCCGGCCCGGGCACGGGCCTCAGTTCACGGACCGCGGGCCAGGCCGGGCCTCGACTTGAAGGCCCGTTGCGCAGGGTTGGGGACTCCTTGCGGATGCAGCACGCCGATATCGGAAGTTTTACGAAGTATACCCCTCTGCGACAACAAGTGTATAGGACCAGGGGTATTCGGGATATTCGTGTCTAGTTAAACCTCACTCGCGAGGAATTAAACTCCATGCGGTCAGACGTCACAGCTCGCTTGTGAACACTTGCTATCCGCGGCGCGCCAGATATGCGACGAATGCTAATCGTTCCGTGCCAGTCGTTTCGGCGGTACGCGTCGGAATGTGGGCCGCAACTTTTTCGGTCTCTCCGCCTGCGGGTCAAAGAACGACGTTCGCAACCGAGTTCTGCGCCAAAATGAGACAGCAATTTTGTGTAATGAATAACGACTGTCATCTCCTTATCCTTTCTGGTCCCAAGAGATGAACCCAAAAAAGTGCACGGACGAATGGATGGTAAAAAGAAACTCAGTTTAGAAGAAAGAGTGGAACATAATCTTTGATAGATAGAAGTCTTGAAATTTTTATCACAGTCCAAGACGTTGCAGAGAATTCCCGCATTCCCGTAAAGAGTGTTCTAATTCAAATTGTAGGTGCACGGAAGGTTTGCGGGACGGCCATGCCTTGCTTGGTGGCAGGAACAATAGCGAAAGGCCTGCAACGAGTTGAAGCCGCGGCGAATAGTTGTGATTTCCGGAGGGAAGCATGTCGCAAAAGGACCATGGTCGTAGGACCGTTGTCGCACAGAACGACCTCAGAACAAATCGCACACTTATGAGTAAAGGACATATTATTACGGAGAAACAATAAAATCGATTTTTCGAACAGTAATTTATTTTTCCGTTTATTGTCCTTTTGCTTTTATCGACGATTTTGTCCTCGTTTAGCGTTGTCAAGCTGGGTTGGTCAGAACTGATCGAAAATTTGTCCGAAAACAGCGAAAAGATGTACCAGGGCAGGCATTTTCTGCCGAAACGTTCTATTCACATTCCGGTTCCGCTCTGCCGCTGACGTCTGTCCATTGCGTTTTATGTAGGCAGGCAGAAACTTGTGAATGGCTGAATAATAGATACCCGTTGTGGCATCATCCTTTTTGATTCCTCTGTTGAGAGCATATTGGTGTTCGCGCGGTCGAGTCGAAAGAGCGGAGGAAGGTCATTCGGTGCACTTAATGAACTCCGACCGATCAAATGGCGGTTGTTGGACGTTCGAGGACTAGGGTCTTACACTGCGCCGTTCTTGCGAGAGAAAGCGTAAATCACTGTTTCCATCGCAGACGGCTATGACCTGACGTCACTGTCGGGCGAAGTTTTCGGTCTCCAGCAAGGTGAAGTTTATGCTGCACTACTCAGTGCATGGATATCTCCAGGCGCACAATCCTTCAGACGCGAAGGCCGGACAAAGCAAGCGGTAGCGTCATGCACCACTCATGAACGCACGATACCAATTAGGACAGCGACCGTTGCTCTGCCGGAAGCGACAAGCAGCCTCAACAATTTAGTGAAAAAACTTTAAGAACGAGATCGGCCTCGCTTTTTGGACGGTTCATTGGCAAGCAAAAAGTCCTTGCAAGTAGTTATCGCAATTTCGCAAGCTGTTTATTGGGGCTTGAAATCGATGTTCTCCGGCACTTAGTGGAGGGCAGAAAGCTCGCTACTAGGGGAAGTGATATGTGTGGAAAGTTCCGGCTCCGTTTGCAAAGTTTTGATGGTTGTAAATGCGGGATATTTGCGCAGAATGTCTCTTTGAAGGTATATTTCGCTGCAGAGAAATCACTGAGCTGCCAATGATCGAATCTGCAAAAACCTGATATTTCATCAAAATACTGCGTACGCAGTTTCCGAATCACGAAGGAAGTAGAGCGACAATTCCATTAAGACGATAATTAGATCGTTGCGCTGCCGACACCTTAGTTCTAAGGCGCCGCTCGAATACCTACACGTAGACTTTCCCCTTTCCTTCCGGCTGCGATATTGCAATGGACAAACCGATCGATCTGCAGCCAAGTGAGAACAATGGAAAGACTTGGTATGGTAATACTTAATGCATCTTTAGACACATTTTACTCGGCTTTATGCTGGACATGCTTAGCTCTCGGTACGCTCTCGAACGTCCTCCTTCTTGTTGCTGTGTTTCGGCAGAAGGACGGCCATCTTAAGCCTTATTCACGTGTATTTTTTCAGTGCTGTGTTTTGGATATTTACACGCTTACGGCAACTGCTCTTGTGCAGCCGGTAATCCGAACGCACCATGGTTTGATAGTGCGTTCAAGACTGCACATCCCTTATGTTTCTAAAATGCATGCGTTTTGAATCATACCTTTTGCATGCGATTTACGATTTTTTCTGCTGTGCGCTAGGTTGGAGGTGAAATAGTGGATTCACCGGCAGCCCGGGCTGCTCCTACCAAAAAAAAAACTGCGCTGAACGCTATCCAGAAATCAATAATGTTAGTGACATTAAAGATTTTAACAAAGCAGGAAAAATAAAACAAATTTAAATAAACAAAGCAAAACAGATAATTACCTAGAAAAGAATAAAAATAAAGCCGAACAACTTCATTTGGCCCCATGTTTATTTAGTTCTACTTAATGATCGACGGTAATTACCTGACATTCCACAATGGCCCGCTGCGGTCAGTTGCGCAGCCATGGAACTTTATGCTTGTCCAGATGTGGGCATTCGGCTATTACTTCTCTACCGTGACGAACGTGCTTCAGTTTGTCCACAGATATCTAATTATTTGCAGGTGTGGCTGAGGAATGTCTTTATTTTGTACTTAGACGCCTGTTCCGCATTCGGTACCGTACTGCGTACCGTACCCTATGGTACGGTGCACGGCATGGTGCAAGTCCAGTACGGATTTTTGTACCGTACCGTACCGACACAGTACGGAGAACGGTCCGGCATTGTTCTCGGGGCTAACGATGCTCTGGTACGGGCCGTTGTACTTGCGATAAGGGTGGTCAGTATGGTACAAAGTACGGTACGGGGTGGTCAGTACGGCATAGAGTGCCGTACAGGGGTGCCTGTATGGTACGGTCTACGGCAATGGACGTGTCGTGTCTACCTAAGCTCACTTCGTTCACGAGTCGCCGCGAATAATTCCAGAGGTGTTTCGATGTCGAATTTCGGCTACTTCTGGACCATAGTAGGCGGCTGCTGCGTAGTGCTTTTGTACAATGTCTCTGCGTATTTTGGAAGCTACCCAAGCTCGGATGTCCAGGAGGAGCTCACCGAGATGCTTCGCAGACGGTCTTTGTCGCACGTAGGTGCCGACCCAATAATCGCAAGCATGGACGGACGCCCGGTATCGTGCCTTTTCCGTGTTTTTAAGAAATTAAAAGGACTCTCGCTGCATAACAAAATTGCAGGATTCTTATCGCTGCTTGATCCATTGTGTCTATGTACTTTTCATGGAGCTTGCATGCTACGCCTTGGCAATTTTCTGCTCCCTCAGAATAAGGTCGATGGTGGAGAAGTCGGCGTCGGCGATCGACTGCGCAATACACCAAAGTCGAGTGCAAATAAGTCATCAAGTGACGAAGACCCTCTGCATCCAGGTGAGGTTCAAAAAGCCAATTTTGGAAAAGGAATTAGCAAAAATGCGCATTGTTTTCCAAAAAGTGTAAATGATTTTAGAATATGATTTAGTGCTGGATGCCTGAATCTTTCCGTAACCCTGCATACCGTATTTCTTCGAATAAAGCCCCACCTCGAATAGAGCCCCACCAGCCGGTTCCTAGACTGCCAGCTTGTGTGTCTTGACCCCCATGTTAAGGCTGTATTTGAATACATAACAATAAAACAACTATTTTCGAGCACAGTATTAATCAAGAAAACGAAAAACAAAATTTTAAAAATTCAATTAAATTTAAAGATTTTCAGAAATCGAGGCTTTGAAAAATAGAGCCCCAGGGGCTCTATTCGAAGAAATACGGTATCTCTTTCATAGGAACCAAACCATACATGGAACAAAACGATTCCTTGACAACATGGGCGTAACTCGGTTAAATTCATAGCCGCTTTCTCTTTCATATTCATAACTCTGATGGCGACTTAAATAACCAAGGCCCGAACGTTCTGCCGAAATTTTTTATTTGCGTTCCGATATTATACTGAGATTTTCCCCTGTTCTCGCTCTTGTTCGTTCTAAAATGGCCGTTACCCGCGACGTGCTAACGTGGGTGCTGTCCCGTGGCGTTTTCCGTTATCCAGGGCACGTAAGTGGGTACGGCAGAAGAGCCAGAACACGAACCGGAAGTCCGCGTTGTTTCGTGCCGCTTTCCCAATAAAACGTCAAGGAAAATTGCCGACGTTCCCCATGCCATGATCCAGAAAACGGAGATCGGAACGGTGTGGGTCAGTACGGAATGGAAGTCGGCACGGAGGGGGGGGGGGAGGGGCCGACCTTTCGGCTCGACAGTCCTGCAATAGGTGGGGACCAGTACTCCCGTAAAGACAGCAGTCGGTTGAATTTGACTCTCGTTGTAGGCTCTGCTACCTCTGTGCGCTCTCCTCCTGGCGGTCACTTGCCTGATCGCATGCAGCGCCGAGTATTTCACGCGGCTCGGTCTGTCTTTCTCGTTCACGCGCTTTCTGACTTACCCAGTTCCGTGGATTCCGGTGCTCAACCCGCTTATTACGTTGATCGTCATTAGGCCGTATCGGAAGTTCTTGCTGTGTCGTGCGAACAAGGTTAACGTAGGCTCTAATGGAATTGCCGTCAGCGCCGGCAAAGAAGCGCGTCGAGGAAACGCTTACGTGCACAGCGACTTGATCACATGACCGAATGTAACGTAACTGATGTAAAAAGAGTTGTCATTTTATTTGTTACGGAACAATGAACGTGTTTGCTTCAAGTATTTCCACACAAGGTCGAAAAAACACATATTGCAAGATGGGCATGGTACAAGGTCAGTTAAGGACCGTTTACGATATGCGTTAAGGCTTTTAGAGCAGCACTCCGCTTTGAGAGCGCATGCTCCTCGATCGGCAACGGGCATTACGAAGTGTGCCTGCCACGATTACACAGCATACCAAGAGTCGCAACGTTCCGCTCTAGGTCTAGGCACTTTGTTCTGGGTATCAGCGCGTTACCTAGCTCTGGAACTGCAAGAGCGGGATCACAAGGACCAGGACCAGGAACATGTGCAGTTCTGCTGTCGCTAAGCCTTTTTTGGTTACGGGACGATCATTGCTGTGGAGAAAGCGCATCAGGTATCATGACGTTTTGGTCCCTAAGCGAACTGCTGGTACTAGGTTATTCTGGCTTTTTAGGACGCCCATTAATACGCCTTAAATTTTTCCATCAAATTCTCCTGCTTGACGAAACTTCAGAGAATGTACTACTTTTCAAGTCATATGCATGTCTTACCAGAGTTGTGACTACCAAGAACTGATGTGGTATCGAAAGTCAACTCACTCTCATGACTCCTGGACCTTCCCGGTCGTCGTTGCTAATTCGGAAAAGACTTGCAATCTTGCCGTCGTCAAAGCGCACCGGGCGGCCGTGCTCAAGCCACCCAACGACTGCACCTGCCGGACCCGCCTGATCAGAGTTACTACGCTCAGTTAACATATACCTGGCCTCAGTTTCACCTGACCGCCGCACCACTTTAACCTTTCAAGTAGTAAGAGACTGGGGTTAGTAAACCAACGGCTTGAATGACTGATGAGGCTTCAAATGGCGCCGGACTGTTTCGTTGAGGCTTTGCGTCAGCGCTTCCCTGCCGCTTTTCAACGAATCAAATAGCTAAATAACGCTGTTGACGCATGCGTTTTTTGCTCAGAAACCTGTTAATCGCGAGTATCTGAGCTCCTCGCTTTGAAGTCGATAACAATGTCGTTGGGTTAAAAATATTTGGGACGTAGACATTGACATCTCGGATCAGTGAGAAGCTTCAACTTTGTAAAGGTACGATATAAACGGACGACGCCAGGCGCGTAGTAGCCATAGCACGCGCAATTAAGAGGTAAGGGAAAAATGTGATAGAACCTAGCATTTTTTCTAGTGCCCTCGAAAAAAACACAAGGTGCGCACCAGTGCTGGATTCTGATTGGATTTTCATTTCATAAATCAGAATTCAGAATCATAATCCAGCCCTGGTGCGCACTGGTATTCTGCTGCAAAGCGGGGGGTTGAAGTGGAATTCGAGCATCCCTTGTATAACTAGTACCGTCAATTGCTCCCATCTGCCTAAATTCTTGACCTAACTTCTCACAAGGACAAAATCACCTTTTCGGGGCTACTAGTACTCTTTCAGAGAAGCACGTGTTTACGTGAATTATTTCCGCATGATACACGTGTCCCATCACCCGCAAAATGGCCAAGAAAATGCATATAACCCTCAACACGGCAGCACCCTTTTTATGCATTGGAACGTCCTTTGCGTGTCCGAGATGACAAGCCTGACCCGCCGTCAACCTTGCGCCTCAGTGGAGCGAGAAGACAACAGGAATGGCATGCACATCTTCAACGCGCTCGGCACGGCAGATGTAGAAACATTCCAACCCACCCAGCCGCGGTGAGTAAAAAAACTAGCGAGCGGTAGCCGTCCCGTACTGGCCGTACCATAACGAGCACATGTATCCTGTTGACCCCCTTCCCCAACTGTACCGCCATACCCTATTCAAGAAAAACCTTAACGGTTCACTCAACCAAGAAGTGGTATGTGGAATGTTCAAAACAGTATATCATAGGCAAAATAGAGCTAAACATGAAGTGCTTTTTGGTAGGAATTTCCTACAAAAAATAGTACATCAAACCGGTACCATCTCTGAAGACATTTTTATCGTTTTTTTACGAAAATGCCTGAATTTCAATGAATTTTTTGTTATTGCCAGGTCGTTTTCCCCCACGTTGCCTTTGCGGCGGATGTCCGAAAATTAGAGCCCCACCCTTAAATAGAGCCCCACCTCGAATAGAGCCCCCTCTTAGAGAGCTTACGAACAATAGAGCCCCTAGGGCTCTATTTGAAAAAATACGGTAAAGCCGTACCGAGCGGTGCAGTAGGTTACTGACGTTCGCACGCGGGTGCCGATCTGTTGAAGTGAGTACGAACTTCTTCGCGGTAGCTCTGAAGCCATCGCTAGCGTCTAGTAGAGATGGAGTGTACGAATTTTCGAGGTAGCTCTCCCATAAAAGGCAGAAAATATATGATTTTGGCCAAAAAAGCCAAAACACAGCACGGAAAACGGCGCAGTTTTTAACCAAT
>JNEY01001645.1:0-10947 GCA_020875895.1 Aphelenchus avenae
GGGTCTATTAGAGGGGGGGGTGATTATTTCGCAATTGGTCCCGAGGTGGGGGGGTTTATTAGGTGGGGGGGGGTCTAATAGAGGGGGGGATTTATTAGAGAAAATACGGTATTTGTGCTGTGATGTAACATAGTTTACCTGAGAAGATCCCGCCTGGAGCCTCGCAGGTTTTCGAATGTATGAATTATGTGTACGGCTCTTGTGACCGAGATAATCTATTTGAAGGTCCTACGTTTATCGCCTAGTCTGGAAAAGCCGATTTTGCTTTTTTTTGGTAGCGCATTGATAAGTCAGACACTGGCTAGAATAGAGCTGCGCAAGCTGCTTCGCATATGCGAAGATAGAGCAAGGCGTGCGACTACACGACGCCCATGTTACGCTATGGTGAAAGTCCGCAAAAAACCACTATTTTCGGTTTTCATTTGTAAGGCTGAACTCTTTTAGAGGGGGTAGTAGTTCGTGAGTGCTTTCCAACAACGGTTTATACTTAGGCCGTTTACTCACCGTCCGGTAGATGTGTGTTTCGTGCAAATACCGCTAGTCGATTGCATGCACCCTACAAGTTAAAAAAAGGCCGAATGGAAAATGTACCGTTGCCTCCAGTTTCAGGTAGCATCAATGAACTTGGAAATTCACGGAACGGGCATTTTTAGAAGCTGAACTTCGTGCGTGAGACACCGTAATTTGCAAAAAAAAGGTTTGGTGCATTGTCTGGGCGCTATATAGTTGACGGCGTCAAGGTAAACAAAGTCATAAAGACCGACTGGAAATGCTTTGTTTAGCTGACATTCGTTTTCTAAAAAACCGAAATATTTTAACGGACGACCGCTTTTCAGCAAATACTTTTAACTGAAAGCGTGTCTATGTTTGAGATAATTTTTTGAATTAATGAAATATCATGCTGCTTTATTTTATGTTCGACCTAGCGGTGCCGACGGTTTAGTGTTTTCTATAAAAGATTTATCAGTACGATGACGTCTTTTACATAGTCATGGCAGCCTCACCAAAGCCGATAATGTTAGAAGTTGCTGTCTTGCAGCGGTAATTGCACCGATAATCGTAGCCTTCGGGGCTTTATGAAGGCTGTCTTGACGATATTCATAAGCGTAGTGGCTTACTTAGGCCGCTACGCTTAGGAGTCTTACATTCTCTAAGCCTACAAGCCTCGCAAAAGCCGTCGTCGTGCCTTGCACCGAGCCTTCATGGTGCTTCGAGCACAGTAACAAAGCCGTCGAGGCCGGCACTTATAGACACCGAGGGCAAGCCAAGCCGTGTGACCGTCTCGTGGACATGTGAGCCTCACGACGGCCGTAGAAAGCGGTTCTCATAGACACAGAAGCCTAGCCATGGTGACAGAACTGGCACACGAGGGCGTGGATTAAAACAATGTGGTTTTTGCTTTACGCAACGGCTGTGTAGATTTTAAAGGAAAACTGCCTCTGCGAATGGTTTTATTTGAACTCTGCTGCGTCCCTTTTTTCGTAAGCGGCAATTTTCTACTAGGTCGGACAGGTTTGGCCTTGTAGAATAGTCTATAGTCTTCCAAAATTGTAGAAAACGCCCGTGAATACCGGAAATATGAGATGCATTCCGAATTAATTTCATTGCTGCGTCAGATGTTCTTTTCTGGCATGTCTAGGCCGTTTTATTCCCTGTTGTCTAAGCAGCATAAACTGCCTGCTGCTGCCTGCTGCGGGAATCACTAGAATTCAAGAAGACGATCTTGCTGGGAGTTTTATGGATCACGCGTGTTCGAAAAAGAAAGGTACACTACCCAAAAAAGGTAAAAGGCCTTAGTCTTTGAGGCTTGCCAGAAGGCATCCTTAGCGACTCGCACCCATGTTTTTTGTTTAATGTATGAAACGTGTGAATATGGCAGATGTCTCGCATCAATGATTCCGGCGGCATTGATGCGGCAGCGCACCTACACACTTTAAGGCCAAATTTTGGCATAGGGAGTGTAACCGTCTTCACCTACAGGTTTTGATGTTCCCATAGAAATACTACTATGAGCGTATAACTGTATACTGACGAGTCAACGTTGCTCGGGATCCTCGGTAAGTTTTTTTTTATCTGACCGAGCATTGATGGGGAGCTGCTACACTTACCTTCTCTTTTGCGCCCGAATTTTCCTCTTCCTTCTCCTCGCCTCTTCCTCTTCCTCGGAGGAAGAGGGAGAAACAAGAGGAATAAATTTATGCAAGGTGGAAAAAGGAAGATGAAAATTATGAATACCAGCCTGAAGTGGTAACATGAAGACACGAGAAAACAAGAGAAGAGGAAAATGGCGTTGAATGGCGTGGGAAAAAGGAAGATGAAAAGAAGAGCTTTCCTCTAGAAAAACTTTCTTCCTCATTTTTCCTTAATTTCCGTCATTTTAAAGATGAATGAGGGAGAGGAAGAGGTATTTATATGTTGTGAAGGAGGAAAGAGGACTAATATGTTTCTACAGCTGACCTTGGACGCTTGACGCCTATATCAATCCAAATGAGCGATGGACGTTTAATGGCAGCAGGTGTAGCATCACGGCCCATTTGTTCGTGGAATTCACTGACAGCCTGAAACTAGACACTAAGCAAATTTTTGAGGCAGTGTAAACGGATAGCAAGTAAGCAAGCAGAACGCCCACAGGTATTACCGAGTAATTCATGAGGGCTTACGATTAATAAGTCGATAGCACATGTGCGTTCGTGCAGTCTGCGTCCAGTTTGTTCCATATGATCTGGTTAGAATATTGACTGCCTACTCCAGCAAATGCCTCACGCTTTTGCTGTTGCTGCTTGCGCCACATTTCGTTTTCCATTCGCACCGCATTGTTATACCGTCAGTTGCCTGATCGCATCCGATCCACGCCCATTTTCTCTTCGTTCAAGCGTGTCTTAAAGCAGTTTGATCTCTCGTATATATTTGACTTCGACCATAACTGCTGATTCTCGTGCTGTTTACTTCGCCACCTATTGTCACCTCGCAAGACGCAAATGAATGAGATGAAGTGCTTGTTGCACTTGGAAGGTACACTTTGCACAAGGTATGGTATTTCTTACAGAATGAAAGCTTGCTTTGTCTCGTAATGTAAAACACTGACATGTTTTTAGCACGAATAACACGCGCGAACTGTCAAACGAGGAGGAATGGGATTCTTTGAAAGGTTTTTAGTCTTAAAAGACAAAAAATAAGTTGAGGTGCCTTTGCCAGGAAAAAACCAGCCGGAGTAGAAGACGAGTGCGGACAATCCAGGAGAGTCTTTGCAGGAAGGCACGGATGTTTTTTTCGAGATATCGTGTTGCAGACTACGTAAAATCTACGCATTATTCCGTTGACCAATGTACGCGAACTTACGATTTCAACCAGGTTTTCTGAATATCAGTACTCAATTCATACGTGCTCTGGATGTTAAGGTGATCTGCGTAGTAGAACGAACTCTATGTGCGTCCTAGGACTCGGCTATGATAAAAATACGAGGTGGAGAGGAAACTACGAATGTCTGTGTTTTCTTCTGAATGGATCTAGGCGGAGCATTATATCGAGCAGGGGAGTCACAACCAGCCACGCGGGTTGTATTTATGCATCAAACCCCTCGTCCAGCTAATGCAGGGGTACGACCCTTGTTCTAATGGCAGCTGGAAGGGTTGTCAGCTATTGCGAGTGCTGGATGATAGAAAAAAACGTACTCTTTGTAAATAACGAAAGCAGCATTTGCCCTGTTGCAGCTCAATGAGTATCGCCGGTACGTGCGTGCGCCTATTACAGGAACTTGTAGCCTAAACGTGCACCACTGCCCGCCCTCATTGCCCTAAATGTGGTTGAAAGCCTTGTGCTTTAAAGCGTCGGCCATTTCTTTAGCCAGCTTCAGCTAGCGCGTTTTTCAAAAGGGCCCGGTCATAAAAGAATACTGACGACACAAAATCGAATGGGTCGTCTTTGAGTTAGGCATACAGTCCGAGCTCGTATTTCAATAAATGAACTTAATCGGATACCGTCATATCCGTGCTCGTTTCGACTTTGTTCTATTGAGTTTTCAGTGTCGTAATGGTACCATAGGTCTGACTACTCATCTTGTTAAGAGCAAACACCGTAGTAACTACACAAAAGAGCGAGGTAAAGGTTATACATCCAAGTTTTTTGATGGATCACACGGCAGTTTAGGCGGACTACGCGCCGAAAACTAAGCAGTATAATAAAAACAGGCTAGCTGTGAGAAAATTTGGCAAAAGGCGGTTGAAATCCTGATACGTTCATGAGTTTACAAGGGGGTTCTAAATTGGCGCAAATCCCGCCTCAGGCGAAGCCTAGGCTTTTAGGTAGAGCAAGTGATAGGATTTCGTTGAAAACACATTTCAATGTAATTATTCGAAATTCCATAATTATATTGGTGGTTCCGCCTTACCTCGAATTTAGTGGAGCGACATGTGCCCCTTTGCGCCCCCGCTACGTCCCTGCTTACTGCTTAGCGCTCAAAGCTTACTGCTTGATAAACAAGTTTACAACAGGCAATCAAAGGGAAAAACGGTCTCGAGATTATTTTTCTCCTTTCGGATCGAGTTTAGTCGGATGAGATTGTTGGAATCCCATCTCTTCTAGCTAGAAGCAACATAATGCGACCTATCGCTTTTCCACATCTAATAGCGTTATAGACATAAATGCTGAAACTACGTCGGAACGTTCTCTCGTTTATGGCCTTTAGCATCTTAGTCTGTGATCCTTAGTACGTTTTTCCTCATGGCAGGCGTCGGTCTGTATTTGCAGGTTTTGAAATTGCAGCGACTACTTCGCTTCGCCGGCACGAGCGATGGGCTAAGCTATTTTTCAAAAACATATAGGCGCACCTTCTAGGTTACTGTACCATGCATTGCGCGTTACGTAAGCTGATAGACGACCGTAGGCCTTGCACAAGAAACATAGAATAAGTGCATGAAGAATCGGGATCGACGCAAAAATCGTATCCTCGAAAGTCGTCTTCTGAATGAAACCATATGCAGGGACTTTTGGTTCGAAAACTTTTGCTAAAATTTTTCGGCTCAAGATTTTTTTGTCTTGTTGACTCAAAAGACTGTTGCGAAATTTGTTTGATTCTTGTTTATGGGGATCTTCAAGTTTGAATCAGGGCTTTACTTTGCCAGTTCATCCAGTACAAGTTCATACCAGCGTCCATCCTCGCTATTGCTCAAAACGATCTCTAGATGATGATTATGACAGGGCTAACGAATTATTCTGAATTAATGTTGTGTACAAACACAATAACTCTCGCACCAATCAGTGGTTGTTTATTGCATTGCTGCCTGCGCGTAACGGCTTGTGGGCCTGTTTCAGCATCTACCAGGCACGAAGATAACGAGGTCTAGAAGAAAAAAATTCCGACGAAAGATACAATGACTCACCGTTAAGTTTGGCTAAACTCACTGACAAAGAGATGTGCTGCAATGATGATGTTTAAGGCCAGGAAGCTCTGGTGGTATTCAGCGCAGGTTTTTTCCTATAATTAAAATACCGTATTTCCTATGCATCGTGCCGCATCGTCGACGTACCGAATTTACCTGTTTTACCGAATCAACCTAACCCCTAAGCATATTTTCCCTTTTCCAAATTATCCAGCTGAAACTTGCATTTACTCAAAATTTCGGGGTCTATCGAATGACAGCAGACTCGCCTCGGTAGCGAAAATTTATTTTGGACGAAAGTACGCCAGCGCTTTAATGTGTAAGGAGCGATGTGGCACCTTTGTGCTCGGGCCCTCGCCCATTGTCTTTTAGGCTAATCGGTCGTTTACAACGGCTGCAAAGTGCTCCGCCCTGCAGTTTTTCGAAAAATGTTGCCGCAGCTGATTTGACCGCCAAGGGCGTCCCGGTTCATACCATTACTCTCAGATTCTTGGACAGATCGGTCCAAAGTCTGCTTCCTCGACAATGCACTACCTCGAATACGTAAGTCGGAGTGCATTTGTTCTGCTTCCGTTAGAACGACAAATGATGATGGTTCGGGTACTGCCTATAATGTTTCGGCAGTAACAAACTCATGACATTGAAGGCTTGGAAAGACCATGTCTGTCTTTCTCTACAAAAGCATTCATAAGTTCAGTACCACGCTGAGTGATTTTTGTCCGGATCAGAATGAATTCTAGGACATATTTTCAGCTTACCTACTTTTCTCAGTCGCTGTCTGTACCCTACAGATATCAGAGAAATGTTAGATGATGATGTGTGAAAACGTCCAGCTCACACCTTAACTCCGAAGTCTGTTGTTCTCCGGCGCGCCCATGCCATTCTCGCAGGTTTTTTTTTGCGCTTGAACAACTGCCAACCCAAAAAAATACTCCACCGCTGAAAACGTTCAGCGCTGGCGGCTAACTCCCATTTCAATGCAGTCTTCAAGCCTTTAGCCATTGTTCGTTCAGAATTGCTGCCCGTCGAAGGTGAATTAATGGGAGTCTTTTATAGCAAGGCTGGGTGGGCCTGGACCGGAAATAAGGTCCGTGCCCAGGGTTGACTAGCACATTTCAGCATGCTCCTGCGACGGGGCGGCCATACCAGGTTTTATAAATAACGTAGTTTCATATGGAATTTAGCATTTCTTTAGACGGTTACCTAGTTCTTTCACTATATACGCAGTGAAAAATTACGCCATTTTTCTGCCATTAGTGATCGTTATATACAGTACGCGTACGCAAAAACTGCCATTCGGTTTGTTCTTAATTGTTCCTAAAACCAACACTAAGGCGCAAGTGGACGCGTCGAAACCGGCTTTACGTAAAATTTAGTGGTATACGCTACAAGCAGCAAAGCCTTCACTGCATGCAGGAATGCCTTGCTTTTCCGAAGTTCGAGGCATTTGTTCTATCGCTTCTTTGGTTTATGCGCAAATCTGAACTGAACACATAGCGCCTTTTGCGGTTCGACTTCGGGC
The DNA here is from genome assembly GCA_020875895.1 of Aphelenchus avenae. Taxonomy (NCBI): domain Eukaryota; kingdom Metazoa; phylum Nematoda; class Chromadorea; order Rhabditida; family Aphelenchidae; genus Aphelenchus; species Aphelenchus avenae. Next base: position 6,901 of record JNEY01001645.1, read on the forward strand.
TTTGACATTCGACCGTAGATAGTCCTACGAAGAACGTGCGCTTGGTAGTCTTCAAAGAGAAAGGACAGGCTTTACGTAATTTTGTCGCTTGGCTCACTGTGAAGTTGATGGGATATCATAAACGAAACTGGCGGTGCCTGTGTCTTTCATCATGTATTCCTGAAGGAATAAGATCTATGGTTGGATGGGCGGCATCGAAGGAAAAATTTTGACTTAAGTGAAAAACATGCTTTCCTGACCGAGCATGACCATCATCCTAGGAAAAATCTTCTTCATATTAGATTTTTCAATTTTTTGTTCTAAACATAGTTAATGTTGTACTTAGTCATTCCGAAAGAGGATTCTTCCCTAACACGGTTCACGAAGGGAACACTGTCATTGAACGTTTTAACGCATGTGGAACACTATGGGATAGTCCTTCATTAGATTCTGTGGTGACTAACTGCCCTGTCAGGTTTTTGTCTAAAGTGGACTTTGTTAAAATGCAGTCTCGTGCGCTGCGACCCAAAAGGATGCTCCAGAGGGTCAACCCTGGGCGGACCGGGCCGGGTACGGGCGGACAGAGGCCTCGGTTTTTCTAGTCTAGGGTAGGATTTTTTTGGATCCTTGTTGTTCACAAGCGGCAATGTTTACCGGTCCAGTGGCTCAAACATTAAAGAAGCATTTAAGAATTGCCTAACTCATTTGCACTTTTTCGTCACATTTTACGCGTCCTCGCAAAATCCCACTGGGGTTGGAACAATGGCGCCGCAGAGGCGGAAGTTTTCACCGACTTTGATCAAAATTTACATAGTTAAAAATCTTAAGGCCCATAATTTTTTTCTTAGCTACGAGGCTGCGATGAAACTTTGCAGCTGTCCTCAAATTTTTATGGCATTTTATGCCTACCAACGTTCCTAGCGCACGCGACGTCTATTGAAACCACTTGGGAGAAAAAACTCTACCGCAGCGTAGCAAACGCACGCCATCTGCGATATAGGATAATTAAAATAACTTCGACTCGCTTAACCACAGTTGTCAGTACATGACGTTCCAACGAAGTCGCCGCAATTGTGATCGCGTATTTGATTCCACCCGTACATGCAACCAAACTGCGCGCCTGTAAAATTTTTCGTGTTCTGTCGAATCTACCAAGTTTGGACCTGTATGTAATTTTGAAGTGCTTTGTGAAACTGCCGAAGCGACGGACTTGTCTCTCTGTTTTTAACTTGGGCTTATTTTTACAATAGCTTATTTTTTTGAAATTCCGTAGATTTCGAGTGATAATTTCTAAGACCTTCGCTGTCCCCTGGACGACTATTGTGCTCCGAAGAGCCTGGTCTAATTAAACGTGCTCTGCCCATCGCAAGCATAGTGTAACTAAACTCGATGTTGCGGAATAAAGAATGTACAGATCTCGGAAGTTCTGAAAACAGCCGTCGGACCCGCAGCTTTTGCTTTTCGCTAAAAGCTAGAACAGGGAATATCAGCGTAGGTCTTCAACGGCAACCACATTAACACAGGTTTTTGCAAATGATGCGCTTCTCCGGTAGCTCGCGGGCCACTTTCGCCGAATGCTCTGCGACCTCTGTTCGCCGTTCGGTCGCAATAGTTCTGGACCCGGAAAGCATGCAGTTACATGCCCGAGCCTATCTAAACGTACTTGTTATTCGTTTATTGGTCCGACTGCACCAAAGGTCGAATCAAGGAGAATCAAGGTATCTACCTAACAGAAAAAAGCGAAATATCTACCTATGCAGCAATAGAACATACGCACTTGTGTCAGCTTTGTAGTTGGTTTGGTCATACGCAACATGTACTGGATGCGTACGGACCAAGGACGTACCTACGGGGGGCGGCCCCCCTCGCCGGGCCTTCGGCCCGGCGAGGGTAAGGGGGGCCAAGGCAAATTTTTCTATTTAGAAAATTAAGGTATTTAAACACAATTTGGACCAATTTCCGATTGAAATTGCGCAATAAGAGCAAAAATCGCTCTGGCGGCGGCTGCGGCGGGCTATTTTGATTAAAAAAAGCTCCCAACTTCCATTAGCGAGTCAATTTTTTGACGAAAAGGTAAGGCCGAAAAATAGGTAAGGGTCCCCCTTTGGTGCGCCGCCCCCCCCCTCCCGGGGGGTCCTAGGCACGTCCTTGGTACGGACGATTAGCTCGTCTTCCGTAGCTAATCGTTAAAAACACATTTTTATCTTATCAACTACCGGATGCATAGCACGTGTCGTGAGAAACAAGCAAAACCGGATTGAAAACTTGATGAAAACGAGAAGGAAAAGAAATATTCGTACGATGTGGAGCTCTCGGCCTTCAAGCGGGCACCTACAAATCCTCTGCTTATTTTGTGCTTAAGATTTCTGCATGGCAACGCCGTTTCCCGTTACCGACGGATTCCGTTGTCGAATCCCATGGGCTCGCAGGCGTCTGAATATCGTGCTTTCGGTGTTCCTACAATCCTACCCATGCTACTGTTTCCGGTTTTGCAGCTCCGCTTCCGTTCCGCGCTTCCGAAAACAAACAGTTCCCTTCTGCTTTTTCGATGCATGCACCATCAGCAATTTGCTCGTACGTAACGTTAGGTTTTTTGACGTTGACAGACGGACATTCTGTTGTGAATAAGCAATGAGAAGCATATTCTTAAATGTGACGCTAATTAACGTGGCAATTCAGTTAAAGCTTTAATCTATTCGGTTGCTTGGGGGAGCCTCTCCAAATTTTTTTGTGTATAAAATGTATACGTTCGGTGGATGGGGAATGAAAATCACGGATTCAGCAGGTCTGAAAAACTTAACGGAAGTATTCGCAAGCATCCGCAAGGAAAAAAAAACTTCAGTTGACTGAATATCCATTTAGCGGTCATGGATTGTCACCCGCCAGGAAAGGCGATAACTGCCCGTTTAACCTCTGCATCAAATGCTTGCGGCAGTCGACAAATCCTTATCAGTACCCCTCCAATCATTACGCGTGAAAGCTTAAGTTTTTACGTACTTGTGAAAGGACTAATTGTCTAAGAAATCGACGTATATCAGGTAGCACTGTTGCCTGCCTAAGCCATGATGGCTGCTACCGAATCGGCCCAAGATCAGGTTTTTCATCGCTTCATCAAAGTGCTAACGTCGACGGACACAATATGAGGTTTTCAGCGTAGCTACTGGGTTCTGCGACAATTGCCTCATCGTAAGCTGCAAAAGTGGCGATATTTGTTTTTTTTACATCGCTTTTTTGAAGACTTCAAGATCTAGGGCACTGATTTATTAGCCGGATTCGCCGGAATTCGAGCGTCTTGTCACAAATACGGTTCTTTATGTCCCGAAACATTTCCATCCGAACAGTAATGTAGGTCCTTTCCTTTAGCGTTTGATGCACTGTTCCCGTATGTCTTTAGGACACGCTGAATTTTGTCTCCGACATAAATAGGTATAACTTATGCCCTGGAAGCGTCGGTGGTCGAATTTTTACCGTTTATTTTTTTTTGGCAGTTGCAATATTCGATGCCCCAAACAGGTTTTGTGTCGTAAGGAATTGCCTCATCGAGGCCGGTCCCCCGCGTGTCGTAAGGAGCTTTACCAAGAGCATTCGCCTTTGTTGTCGACGAGTTAGTGTCGCGTGCTGCGAACGTGTGCCCGACACGGTTATCAGGTATTTGCAGAAAATGGCACACTCTACTGCAAGCTCGGACATGTGCACACCAAAAATCCTCAGCTTTACCCGCAGCCGTTTGGACTGTAGAACTTTAAGGTTAATTCGAACCGGCGGCAGATGAATGCAATATTGGCCAACGATATTGGCCTTGATGACAGCTTGTTTGCATCGAACCACCATTTCTTCTCGCATTTTGCCATCCTCGCTTGCTGAAGAGCAAAAATATGACGGTGGATTCCCGCCGAAAGCGCGTCATTGAACTGCCGCATTTTTACGACCTTCACCGTAAGTGGTCACTGCAGACTAATAACGGTACACTTGGAACTGATTTACTAAGACCGGCTTATGCGTGTTTGCAGCCAAATCCAGTTCCCAAAATTTAAATTGGGTAGTTCTGAACGCAGCCGCTATGGCGGG
>JNEY01001646.1:0-10937 GCA_020875895.1 Aphelenchus avenae
ACTGTGCAAACCTTGCCGTAGACAAGAACGATTACCGAAACGCAACTGTTTACATTGCGAAGAAGTTCGAGAAGCAAGTCGCTAACCGACAAGTCAAGAACATCTACACGCACCTCACTTGCGCGCAGGGTAATCACTGACTGCGTTAGCGACTGTCACATACGTGTTGCTTTAGACACTAGCCAGATGCAGTTCCTTACGACGACGATATCCGACATGATCGTTTCGGCGGCCCTCAAAAGTACGGGTACTCACTAAGAAACTTTTGTTTCTCATCGAGTTTGTTTGTACACGCACAAACGTTTGTACGAAATTTATGCGATCCTTATCGTTGAAATAAAATTTGAGGTTCATCGGACATTGTACACAAACCGCTACGAAGTTGGCTAGCAATGATGAGGTTAATGCGAGCAAAATCATTTGCACTTGTGCTGACCATTGCGATGCGTCATGTCCACTGGAGGCGGTGGGGCCGCTCTATGCGTCGACGCATTACCAAGGGCCATTTCAGTATTGCGACGGAGGAGCTGTCGCGGTAGCTGCCTTGTCGGCGTAGGTTGAGGAGTCGTGCTGGACTCATCGGCCTTCTTCAGGCTTTCGATGTCCTCCGACCTACGACGCTGGTCCAAGCTGCGAGTGCTGCTCCGGCGGGCGCTGCTGCGGTGTGTGCTGCTTCGTCGACGAATGGCTGAAACCCTAGTTTCTTAACGTTTTCGTGGTAGAACTGAAGCTTTCGGTCAGTCATATCATCAAATGAATACCTGGCTAGAAAGGATATAATGTATCGATTGCATCCGGTAGTGCGAGTATTTGTAGCTTCAGCATCAAAATAGGTATGCCAAAAAGAAAAACTGTTCATGATCGCGAAAGACTCTACAAGCCGAGTTTCATCCTGGTAAGCTGTGCTACGTACTAAAATGCTCGGTTTTAGCCCCCCCATGCTTCTCGATATCCTATCTATTGTCTTCCCGAAGCACGTAACCCGAAAGGCTCGAGTCTAACAAAGATTAAGAAATGTTTTAAAAACCCAGTCTAAATGCATGAATCAATTGATTCTGTATTCTTTACTCTTGAGGGCAAGCAACTTTCACCATTGCACTGTTTTGCCTCACAAGCAAGATACTTAGTAATATGCCGCATTCCTTACCTTTAGTGTCGTTGCTCGGGGCAAACTGCTTTCCAAGGAACATCATCTTGAGACGATAGTTAGTACGCGAATTTACGACGTGAAAAAACGACTGAAAGGGATAAATAATTTCATTTTACCGTGATTGGCATTTACGAAAGACGTGCACGAATAGCGCGACATCGCACACGTGCAAAAATATTAAAATTTGGAACGGCGGCCACGTTTAGCCGCCAAAGAGGATGCGCTCCAGACGGCCCGCGAAATTGGGGTCAGACACTAAAAGTGGAATGTGGACGAGCCAATGCCCGCAATTAGGACGCATTGTGCGGCGCAGAAAGGACACTTCCTCCGAGAATTTCCTCATTGCCCGAAGGAGCGTGCTATTCGAGCGCAAAAAGCGGCAATTGTTCGGTGAGGGAGTCGGATGGCCGACGGAAGCATTGTGATATCATTCGGTTCGAAGGGTGCTCTAGCTGCGACTAGGAAGGGCTCTAGGCTTTTCCTAAGCGCAGTGAACACATCTTAACGGGCGAGAATTTCCTGCAGATATTTATTCACAACAACATTGACGACACGAGCATAGACAGCGACTCCCGTGAACCAGTTGGTACAGTCTAGAGTTGGGCGGCTTCGTGGAAACGACTGTTGCGCTTTCGAAGTTTGTGGAGCTGGGCGTCTCTGCCTCCGGCTAAATTGTAGACGCAGATTGGGTTAGGTATCAAAAGTCTCGCCTGATACGGTAGAGGATACTAGTTACTGCACATAGAATCGCGGCTGTCGTCCCCCAAAAAAGGCAAACGTATTGAAATGCTAAAAACTAGTATATATCCGTAAACAAGATTAATTTCCAGGTCACCGTAATTGACGTTGCTTGGAAGCAAAAAGCCGAAGGAGTACATTCATGGCGCTAAACCCTAAACCCAAGCCTCCACTGTTCAGCTGCTTCGACCACTAGCGTCGAAACCAGTCTGTTTTCTGACCCAGCCCGAACTCGCCGAAGATCTGCCCAAGCCTCAGCTCACTATTTCTTGCAAACGCAAACCTTACCGCTATCAACCGAGCGTTTGCCCCGGTAGAGTACGCAGTTCCGGCAGTCGGCTTTGCACCAGTCACCGTAGCAGTGGCTGGGAGTCGCTCCACAATAGCATGGGTCTTTAACAGCATGCATACTTGCAATGGTACACATGAACAACAGCAAGATGGATAGCAGAAACTTCGACATCGCGCTCTGCGGGGAGAGCTGGGCCTTTGGATTCACGCGTTTTCAGAAGTGGCTAATACGGCGATAAGGACTACAATGGTATTTTTTACCTGACGATTACATTCACAGCATCACGTCCTTTATGGTTCATTCATGGCGGCCGCAGAAAGGGCTCGAAGCGGGCATATGTTAGCATAGTCTGACGTTCTGCTGATGAAGACCTTAGATCTTGGCATAATGGGGAATCGTAGGGTGTATCCAGAAACTTTTTCCTCGACCCACGGATGGCAAATTAACCCATTGGTACCCGGAGGACTCAACTAAGGACGGCGCCCTGTCCTCATAGTACATGGCGGCGGTCAAGTGTGGTAAGACAACGCTAGCGTGTACAAGACGGCTGTGACTTTTTCATCAGAACATCGGCCTGCGTAGAGCCAGATTCGTTCACGTCGAAGCCCACTGACTACACTAAAAACAAACTTGTGCACAAACCATGAATATTAACGGTCGACATTTGAGAATGTAGCTGGAACAAAGGCAACTTTTTTTCTAAAGGATACTCTAGGCCCATTCTTTTTTTCCGAGGAAGCCAGTGGTCTATTGTGCTAACCTTTGACAATTCCATCTAGAATCTGCGAAGATGCGACTGGTTTCGGTGACGCAGCACAAGCTCAATGGTCAAGAGTTTCTAGCAGGTGTTTGCACAAGTAGTGAATCACGGCGTCATTCGCTTGGGACTGCAGTGGGCTTAACATATCACGACGCCATTTACTGATTACGCCTTCGAAAGGTACATCGCGAGCATAATATATGATGCTGAGAATCGATGATAGTGTGTTACTGGTGCGATAAACCGTCCCTCCTAAACGGAATTCGCGAGCTTTGCATCTGCCGATATGAAGCAAGCCTTTTTTAGCGCACTAGGCTGCAAAATAGCCTTCTTGCCGTTTATCTATCCGTTCTGTACCCGCACGTGTCGTGCCGTTTTTTTTTTTGTTCTCCAAAACAGCAGGGAATGGCACTGAACGGTGGTATGAAACGCGACGGCGTCAAAACCCATAGCATACGTTATTTAATTAGATGTTTATGCGTAAACAGATATTTTAAAGTGCGCTAAGTTACAGGTTTCGTATACTCTATCAGTATGGAACCTATACTTCGCTTTGCGGTCGCATCAATGGTCTTGGTCCATGCGCATTCTTCCGCAGTCGCCCTCCGCCAGTCACTCTCTACATGGAGGGATCTGGTCTATGCCGCGCCGGTCGCAGTGGGAACGCCTTCGCAGAACTTCCGACTGATCGTAAGCGACCTCAGCCACGGGCCGGCCGTAGCGGAACGGTGCTGCGTCGGGTGCTGTCACATGCGTTGGTACGATCCGCACAAGTCGACGACGTTCCACATACAGCCTCCTCTCGGAGGGCCGTTCGGGTGTCTCTTGGGCGAGGATCCCCCGGGACGATGCTTCGAGTTTCGAGAATCACTTCAGGTCGGTAGCGTAAACTCAGCTGAAGCTTAGAAACATCAGACTATCACCGCGATGATCTTTAGATCATTGGTGATTCGACCCTCTCAATGCGCTATAATTACAGCAGGACCGTGCAAGAGGTGCCGGCAGAGATCACCTTTGCTAAACAACCTTTTGACGGCATTCTCGGACTCGATCCATATGACGGTGAGAAGACCGAAAAATTGTAACCGCCGTCAGTAATACGTTTAGGAACGCCTAGTACGGGCATCATAAACACTGCGTATGCGCTTGGACTCCTAAAAGCTCCGGTCTACACCGTGAACTTTCAACGAAAGTGTGCGGATGGAATTGCTGAAAATGCGGGTGTGATCACTTACGGTGAAGCGGACACGATCAACTGTGACACAAACATTAACTACGTCAATACTTACGGCGTCGACGCAAAGTTCACGGAGCTGCGGCTGGGCAGCTTGAAGCTGACCCCAAGAAATAGCGCAAAGTATTGGTCGTCGGTCTCGTCGTCGTACACGGAGCCAAATATCCTTGTGGCGACGGAAGACGTTGACCCCTTCGATGCGAACCCTAAGCCGGTAAGTCTATCGCGTTAACTTCCTCGGCTCGCTAAAGAATGAAGCGGATCTTGACGTTATAGGGGGTAACATTGTCTAAAGCGTGGCATGAATGTCTAAAACATGGCATGATGCGCGCATTTTCGTAAAACATGTTGAGTCCTGTTAAAATTTGGTAAGTTTTATTTTAGTGTCCATCGTAGTTAGTAACCCGAGAAACCGCAATCACTACGCGCTAAACGCATTTAACTTCGAAGTTTTGGTTGTTACGGCAGCTTACCTATGGCCAGAGCTTCATGTTCTTGTCGATATTTGACGAAACGATTTTAGCAACCGTTGGACCAAATCCTTGCCGAGCTGAATGCCGTAAAAGAGGACGCCACCGGTCTCTACACTGTGGACTGCTCCTCAGTGCCGACGTTTACCGACCTGACGCTGGTCATAAACGGCGTGACGTACACGATACCTTCTTCCGAATACGCGTATAGATCGTCGGCAAATGGAAAGTGTTACTTGCGGTTTGGTTACAGAGAGAACCAGGGATCGAAGCATTGGGTGTTCGGTCTACCGTTTCTTCATAGGCAAGTACGAGCGAATACCAAACTTTTTTTCGCGGCAACGGGTACGCCTGAAGCCGTACTTTGCCCTACTAAGTGACGATCGCTGAGTTCAGGTACTGTCAAATAGTCGACTATACGCGTAAGCACGACATTGGCTGGTCGAGAAACCTGCACACCTCGCCTCCAATGTGCACCTACTCGACCAACGACGCGGAGGCAAGAAGCGGCTCGGTATGCGAGTCACCGAAAGATCCAGTGAAATGCACAGACATGAACACTAAACCAGCTCCAGCGCCGAACGAGGGCACTATACCGCCGAAGGATACGACAGAGACTTCCAAGTCGACCACGGACGCTTCGACGACGAAGGTACGTGTTGACGCCGCTTTTTATGTCACACCTTCCTCTGAATACGACCGCTTCATATTTTTTAGCGCAAAAATCGTAGCTTTTATTTTTACAAATAAAGCCAATACAACTATTTAGGCCCTCGACGCTACGGATCCGCAGACGGTAGCAGGGTCTGAGACGGCAACGCCACATAAGAACCCTGCAGGAGCACCCAAAACACCAACGGATTCATCAAGCGGAAATTCAGGCGGTTGCTTGCTGTTGCCTGCGGAGGCGCTACTTTATCTCCTTCCATTGTTGGTATTGGCCTTATAAAAATACGGACGTTAAGGAATTATTCGACAGGACCTTCTGAAGGAAGTAGCGACGTATGCAGCTTTAGCGCGTCATCATAGAACGCATACAACTTTAAGTGACATCGGCCCACAGAGAATAATGCCTCAAATCGAGGCCACTTGTTCCTCAAAAAAATTTAGGACAGCGAACTCGAAACTGCTTACGATTATCGAAGAGAAGAACTTACGACGTTTACGAATAAAAGAGTACCCGTACTTTGATGCGGAATTGGTGTTCGATGTGTGATACGCTGCGTGTCTGCTGGAGCGACAAAGTTATCTACCTGCACGCCCCAAGAGTTGCAAAGAGGGGGGTCGTCATACTCGGCACTGAGTACAACTATCGGCTAGAGATGTTCTAGAACATCGCGCTCGCTATATGACAGCGGCCCATGGTTCACCAGAGCCGCTGTTTATCCTCTAGTGCTTGCACAATCCGAGTCTTCATTAATGTAATTCACTGCGTTAAATTCAGTTGAATGAATGCGCATGTACTCGTTAAAAGCTGTGCAACAACGTGTTAGAGTGCACATGATATTTGCTGCTCATTCATTCCGGCAGCTCATGTGCATGGTATCAAACTCTCCGTTTATCGAACTCGCCGTTTCCAGATACTATCGCTCTAATGTGTTTTATTATTTCGACTAGCACGGGGCCCGCCATCGGCGGGCCGTTTCTGGTCATGCTCAGATTCCCCTTAATGCGTTCCTTTTTATCTTTTCTATTCTGAACTATTATTAGTTACCGTATTGGCTCGAATAGAAGGCGACCCTTAATAGTGGGCGACCCCTAATAGTGGGCGATCACCAAAAATTTTAAAGTTGACTTGTCACAAAGACATGTTTAGAACACGTTATAGACCATAAATATTCATCCTAGACGAGAACTTTTTGTCACGAAAATTTCGAAAAATTTTGCTAAATCCATAGGGGGGACCATTTACTACTTTCACGAAAGCCTCGCAAATTTGACCATCGAAAAATAGTGGGCGATCGCCCACTATTCGAACCAATACGGTAACCAAAAATAAAAGAAAATTATGCAGGAGCGCCTTCGGCGGGTTCGTAGCGTGGCAGCCCTTCGCGCGACCTTTGGTCGCGCAGCGGAGCTGACACGCTCTACATTTATCGTTGTTGTCAAAGTTTTAACGTAAATTGTACTTTTCGGTTGTTGCGTCCAGTGAGTTTTTTGTTATCCATACTTTTTCAGTAGTATCCAGTCAAATTTCTTTGCAATGCACTGTCGAAGTCAATACTCGGTGGAAATTTTGGTAAGGTTCTCGGTATTTCGGTTGCTTGTTTCGGCAAGTTTCTCGGTATTTCGGTTGTAAGTATGTGGTCAGGACCTGTATTTTCGGTGGACGTGTGTGTGTTTCCGCAAGAGGGTTATATGTATGTTGTGAAGACCTGTATTTTCGGTTGACGCGTGTTTTTTGGTAAGGTTCTAGGTGTTTTGGTTGCGTGTTTCGGCAACTTTCTCGGGATTTCGGTTGTAAGTATGCGGTCAAGAACCGTATTTTCGGTTGACGCGTGTGTTTTGGTAACGCTTCTCGGTATTTGGGTTGAGTGTTTCGGCAGGTTTCTCGGGATTTCGGTTGTAATCATGTGGTCAGGAACTGTATTTTCGGTTGTCGCGTGTGTGTTTGAGTAAGGTTCTCGGTATTACGGCTTCGTGTTTTTGCAAGTTTTTCGGGATATCGGTTGTAAGTATGTGGTCAGGACCTGTATTTTCGGTTGACGCGTGTGTTTTGGTAAGGTTCTCGGTATTTCGGTTGCGTGTTTCGTCAAGTTTCTCGGGATTTCGGTTTTCAGCATGTGGTCGGGACCTGTATTTTCGGTATTCATTCGAGTTCTAAACCAACGTGTTTGGAAGGTTGATACGTCTTGCTTCGAGCTCAGACTAATCTTACTTCGAGGTCTAACGCTTAAAGCTCTAATCAGTTTCGCTACAAGGTTTTTTCTACTTTTTTCTATTATGAACCGCTTACCGAGCAAAAATTTGCCACGTTTGTGCGCGACATCCTGTGCGCTACCATTCCAGATTTTGACCAAACGATCGTGATTACAGTGCTTTCCCGGACGCTTCCCGAGAACTGTTTTTATTGCCTGCAGTTGCAGTATTTTTCTGTTTGTGTTCGCATACTGACGAGTACGTCCAAGGGAAAAGTTTAGACGCCTGTAATTACAGTACTTTTTTTCTTTGTGGACGCACATTTCCCGAAAGCGTGCATCTGGTGCGTTAAACATACACATGTAATTACAGTTCTTTTGCCCTTATGGTCGCATTTTTCCCGAGTGCGGGCGTTGATAATGCTCAATGAACTTCCGTCAGTACAGTACTCTTCTGTTTGTGGTTGCACGTCTCCTGAATTCGCGCACAGAATAATTTTTAAACAACTTCTATGTTTACAGTACTTTTCCTTTACGGTCGCATGTTTCCCGAGTTCATGCAAGGGAAATGTTTACAACGCCCGTAATTACAGTAGGTACTCGTTCCTGTGCAAAGGCACATTTTCCATGGCGCGCGCATGGGAAGCAAAAGCCTGTAATTTTACTACATTTCCACTTTTGACGCGTAACATTTAACACCTCTGGGCAAAACCAAAAGGTGACTTAACAAAAATGCTAACTATTGGGGTTACGTCTATGTCACGTTGCGCCATTAGTCGGCCTGAGATTGCAGTATACTTTTCACGCTTCCCCTTTCAGTGTTTCGTTTGGTATTGTCTCATTTTGCGCTTATGTGTAGCTTTTCATTTGTGTTTCAGATTTCTCGTTTGAAGGTCTGACCCGCCTGACTTCAAGCCTGCGTCTTTCCGCTTTGAAATGCGACACGTCGCGCTTAAACCTATTAGATCTCTCGCATTAGGCTAGGTCCGTCTAGATTTGAGTTTTAAATCAACACATTTAGAATTTTGGCTCGTCTTGCTTCGAGCTTTGAGTACTTTTTAGGTATGACGCGTTTCGCTTGTAGCTCTAAATCCTCTCGCTTTGAGGTATTACCAGTGACGTTTAAAACTCTGACCTCTCGAAGCTTTACGGCATGACACGTCTCGCTTTAAGCTCTGATTCTCTTTGCTACTTTTTTGCTACCTTGAGCCTTTTTGCGCTTATAACGACATTTTTTTGACACTTTAGTGGAGATCTCGTGTTATGTTTTAGATTGAGGTGAGTTGTGAGTAAACCTGTTTATCCAAGGCAACGTCCAATCTGCTGTTACCGAAAAATGCTAACTATTGGGTAGCTCCGTAACATTGCGCTACGTGTGACACGTTGCGTAAAGGCACAATCCCGCACCCACAATAGTTCGACAGGCAGAAAACCTACTACGCTTCCCGCCAACCGAATACCGTGGTTGCGTAGCGCTCAGACCAAACCACCAGTCACAAAGAAAAAAACACTGTAATTTTCGCCTACAAACGCGCCGCAGGCGCTTGGAAGGAGAGCTCACGCAAAGGGACACTTACTGTACTTACCCAAGTACAGTAAGGAGTCACCGACGCTCGGACGTGACGCACGCACAATGGGAAACATACAGTGCTTTTCCCTTTGTGGACACTGATTTCCCGTGCGCTTAGTTAAATGAACACATGCAAGTACAGTACATTTGCCCTCATTGTCACGCCTTTCCCGATTGCGTGCAAGGGAAATGTTCAGCACACCTGGAATTACAGTGCTTTTTCCCATTATATATAGATCCACATTTCCTGAACGCTTGTACGGGAAGCAGTAAACACTCCTGTAATTACAGTACTTTTCCCTACTTGACGCACGACTTCTAGTCAATTCCAAAACCTAATGTCACAAAAATGCTAACTATTGGTGTCACTCTGTAGCATACATCACTTACGAGCTTCCAAACTCGGAAGTGACGCACGCACAATGGGAAACATACAGTGATTTTTCCTTTGTGGACACTGATTTCCCGTGCGCGTAGTTAAATGAACACATGCAAGTACAGTACCTTTGCCCTCATTGTCACTCGTTTCCCAATTGCTTGCAAGGGAAATGTTCAGCACACCTGGAATTACAGTGCTTTTTCCCATTATATATAGATCCACATTTCATGAACGCTTGTACGGGAAGTAGTAAACACTCCTGTAATTACAGTACTTTTCCCTACTTGACGCACGACTTCTAGTCAATTCCAAAACCTAATGTCACAAAAATGCTAACTATTGGTGTCACTCTGTAGCATTGCGCTAAGTGTCACACATTGCGCAAATTCACACTGATGTAACAAAAGTGCTAACTATTAGATCACAACCTTCAAGGTTGCGCACGCAAGAATTGGAAGGAGCGCTCCCGCAAAGGAGCAGATACTGTACTTACCCAGGTACAGTAACAAACGCGCCGCAGGCGCTTGGAAGGAGCGCTCCGGCAAAGGAGCACATACTGTACTTACCCAGGTACAGTAACAAACGCGCCGCAGGCTCTTGTAAGGAGCGCTCCCGCCAAGGAGCACATACTGTACTTACCCAGGTACAGTAACAAACGCGCCGCAGGCGCTTGGAAGGAGCGCTCACGCAAAGGAGCACATACTGTACTTACCCAAGTTAAGTAAGGAGTGCATCACCGGTGCTCCTTAAATGGCACTGTAATTACAGTCCATTTGTCACATATCAACCAAATGTTACGCGGGAACAATGTTGTGACATGTCAAAAATGACATGACCGAAACCACTTGCGCACGTCACATACTTGTCATACGCATTCGCGCATGTCACCAAAAAGTCACATGCGCACGCACAAATTACGCATGCGCACCTCTAAATCACGTGTGCGCATACGCGCAACCCACAAACGAACATGGCGCAACGCACAAATTACGTGGCGCTGCGCGCATGTCACCCGCGCGCTACGCGCAAACAAAAAATATTTTTGTGCGCTACGCGCAATCCTTACGTTTCCATTTTGGGGATCTTTTTCTTCAGTTCGTCGTATTATGTTATTGATATCCCTAGTGGACAGGGGTTCCCGGGTACTAGAATCACATGAATTTGAGGATGAACAATCTCTGCAGGCCGTGCTTCAGGCTTAGCTTGTCCACTGGCCTGCGAGCCAAATGACCAATGCAGGCGATGGTCAAGCGGCGATAGTCACTTCAGTGAAAAATTTTGGCAAGTAGGTTCGATGGTAAAGAAGACACTTCGGCATATACGAAAATGAACACATAACGAGTACATCATCATCCGTACAAAAGTAAGCCATCGAAGTGCTGATCACAAGACGTTCCTCGGATGAATGATCGCGTGCACGCGTGCGAGGCGCCTCTTATCACTCTGTTTGCTCAATGAATGTTTGCACATTTGCAGCCCGACTTGT
>JNEY01001648.1:0-10893 GCA_020875895.1 Aphelenchus avenae
GGCGGCAGTTCGATAACCTCCGAGATAAAGTATGCTTCATACATATTTTTATGATGAACTCGTCTTTTGAAGATATCCGAACAGAGCGCCTTGACGCGATGGCAAGAGCCGCGACGTGGAAGCCTTGACGGAGGCGCTACCGCTGCCGGACTAGACCCGGCAACGCAAGAAGCCGTATACCGGGCGTGGCAGGAGGCGCACTTGCGGAACGACAAGCGCTACCGCGTCCTACAGGACATTGACGCACAGCGGAATCAGCGGCAGATTGAAACCGACATTGAGCTGAAGCGATGCCGCAGGTGCCATCGGCCCATGCACGCGAGTCGTCGTGTGAGGATTCGCGATGTCCCTCAACCGGTGGTACCGAATCACAGCCGCCAAGACCCGCTTGAAATGTTTTTGCCGAACATCTAACTTCGTTGATGTCTGATCTTCGAATGCACGTATAAGTCCTAGTAACTAAAGCTTAGTCAAGATAACCTTAGCAAACTGCAGCAGACGATTCTGTTAGTTTGTGTGCTCCTAATAAAATGACAGAACTAGTCCTTCTAGAATGGAAAGTTTATTCTTGTGCAAGTTCTTCGGTGACATCAACATAGCCGTAGAGGTAGCCAAAGTCGAAAAGAAAATGAACGCGCGACGATTGTGCGGCCACGAGCGTCAGCTTTCGCGACTCGATCTGGCGAGTTGCGTGGATGCTTCGGATGGAGCCAGTCGGAACGTGGATGCTCGAAGCCTGCTCACCGGCAACTAAAACTAAGCGTGCATCAGCATATTTCAAAGCCAAGCTTACAATTGTATCTATAAACGCGATGAGCGGTGCCACCCGCAAGAATTTGCCCGTCCGCGATTTCGATGGAGTAGATCTGCTGGGATGCGCCCTCGACGGCGTCGGTCTGCAACACCGAAACGAGCGACTCGGAGCTGATGTGCCACAGGCCCAGGTCTACGCCTCCACCGCAAACCTAAACAGTAACGGTGGATGAAGAAGCACGGTTGCAAAAAGAATCAAATCCGCTGCCAAACTGTACGCGGATATGGGGCTGTCCGTTACAGCAGAGGCGGACCATCAAACATTCTAAAGAACTTGTCACTAGTACCGTTCGAACTTTGGGAAAGAATCGCTGGGGCGGAGATATCCGTCCGGAAGTATGATGTCATGATGTAGACGGTCATGATATTATCAAGGGAAGACACGATAAAGGTTGATAGCAAATCTTGTCTTGCAGGTTGTAAAGCGCGTAGGGGACCACGAACACAGGGACGATCGAGACAGCTGATAACGGGAAAAACGCAAGCCCAGGGCTTGAAACATTAAAATGCTTTTTTTGGCAGCGGGCACAGCACAGCCCACTTTTTGATCGCACTCACTCATAACTTAAATCGTGTTAATGCATTCAAAAGCTTAGATAAACTCCTTGCGTCCACAGCTTTGTAAAATGGGCATAACAAAGCAGCAGAAGAGGACGAAACCAGCACGCGAGAAATACCTGGTATAAACTGTCAGATCAATTAGCACAAGCGGATGGACTATATTCAGGAAAATAAGGCTGCTGAAGCAGTTGCCACGCCGTGCTTAACTGCGCTGAGGGCTTGCCAAAGTCGCCGTTATCGGGATCTCGTAGAGGAAAGGCTGAGTGGCTCCCAAGCCTTCAATCCAGCACATCTAGCGAAGCTACTGAGAACCGAGTACTTCGACGACACTCTGCCCATTCTATTCGTCGGGTTTGGCCGTCAGAAAGAGTTCGTGGAACAGCTCAATGCCGGCTACGCACTAGCTGGCTACATCACTTTCGACGAGCAGAACCGGTAAGACATTGAGGGTCCTTGTTATGTTGTCGACAAATAGGGGACGATGGAGTGTCTGCAGAGGAAGGTGGGCGTTTATTGAAGGGGACTTACCGGGTAGCCATATACCCAAATTTAATATCCAAGCCCGTAGATATGCGGTCAAGACTGGATGCATACCTCTTCTGTGATCAGGCCGAAACTGTTGGCAGGCACCGATCGGTACTTGAACTTCGTCACCAGGTCGTTGGCGATGATGTCCTCATAGTCGAGCGCGTAGTACTCCTTGAAGTACTCGTCGAATGTCTTCGCTTTCGGGTCAAATACGGGCTTTTGCCTAGCGACGGCCTCGCGGAACTTCGTGTTACGCTTCCGCTTCTTCTTCTTGTCCCGACGAGAAGGACCTGGTTCGTCCGTCGCTTCTTCTTCGTCGTGATCGTCCACGTCACCGGCACCGTTTTGGTCGTCTCCTTGCTCCTCGTCGTCGGCCTGTCTAATCTCCATCTCGTCGTAGTTGCTGTCCGCGTCCGAAGACAAGTCCGAGAAGACGGGTTTCTCCGCTTCCTCGTCGCCATTCTCGTAGTACTCTTGAGCGAAGATCTCCTAAAATTCTCAAAGGGCGTTAGTGACCTTGGATCCCAAAATCGCATACATGCATGCGCCGATCGTAGTCCGTCGGGTCGAAGTCCTTCTCCAGATCCTCGACACTCAGCGGGACACTGTCGTCGCCTGTCGCTTCCTTCAACTTCCGGAGCTTCTCCTCGATTTCGGCTCGCTTCATTGCCTTTAGCTCACGGATTTCCTCCTTCACCTTCCGCTTCTTCTCTTCCTGCCGCGCCTTCTTCTTCTGACGTTGCTCCTTGTTCTTCGACTCGGGTTTGCGCAATGAGGATTGCACCATGCGAGGATAGGTTTTCATCTAAGCAATGTGAGTGCGAGGTATACATGTGGTACGCACGTACGAATTCCTGGTCGGGCTCTTTGAAGCGGACGTTATACTTGTGCTCGAATTCCTCCGCTCTCTGATCCTGATCTTCGGATTCCTCTACGCCCACGATCTCGTCGTAAGTAGGAATTCTGAAAGAGTTGTTTTAGTGGCTTGTGACATGAAGTAATCACGCACTGGTCATTAACGTCGCCCTCCTCGTACTCCTTGTTAAGCAGAAAGTCGCGGAGGAATCGCTCATCCTCATCGAGATCTTTGCTTGACCAGCGCTTCTTCAGCTTCTCCTAAATCTCTGCTAAGCCGTTTCCGAAGTTCCGTGCTTACCAAGTCCATATCTTCCTCCTTGATGTGTGCGTTTCCTTTTAGCCATTCGTAGTAGTCCTCTTCGTCTTTTTCCTAAAGTCAGGTCGGAGACGTATGCGGATACTGAAATTGGCAGAAATGAACACGTGAATGAGCACATAATACGCGTCCGTAGGAGTGAGAATCGCGGAACTAATGCAGAGATAGGGACGATTGCGATGCGAAATTGACCACCGAGTTTCCGACAAAGTCATTAGATGACGGTTGTCGGCCAAAAAAGACGGTTGTCGGGACCAGTTTGGGGGGGGGGTCGGCCCGAGCTGATCCGGATAATATAATGGATAATTCAAATGCAATGTCGGTGCTTTCGGGCAAAATCAAAGCGGGATACGGTTCACGGTAGACAGGGCGTAACGAATCACACTTCAGAGCGAAGCAAGTCTTCTTGAACCCGGCTCTCGGAGCAGAGGAAGCCGTAGAACTACTACTGCAGACTGTCGTTCACGAATATGGCTGCCACGCAGCCACGCACGGCGACAACGTGGCGCATCCAGAGATCAATGACGGGCACGACTCTGAGTTTCTGCTGAGGGCAAGCCTCTGCACCAAGAAGACCGGAATACCGATCTACGTCGAGTTCCCCAAGGCCCAAGGCGAGATGCTGGTGCGATGCATGAAAAAGGGTATGATGGATGTCGTGTCGTCTTAGCGTTCGTCTCTCCGTTTCCGAAGTTCGTTTGCGTCGTTGGTTTTCTTTTCCGGAAGAACCTCGGCTTCGCACTCGTTCCTCCTTGTCGTTCGTCCTTGTCGTTTTGATCCGGAAGTTATTGTTCGTCGTCGTTCGTCATCCTCGCCCAGAGGCAGTCGTTCGGTCGGCACACGAAAAATTTCTCTTAACACCTGTTTGCAGTGCCGTATAACCCCACCTGGGGCAACGACAAGTGGGTAAAGTGGTGGCAGAAGGAGCGAGCTGCCGCATCACAACGCGCCGCTAGTACGCGCAAGCTGCCGTCGCAGACCCCGGTTGCGACCGGAATTTCCAAAGCCTTCTCCAAAGAAAACTGCGTGTACAAGTGGTGCGTTGCGAAGATCGACAAGCTCCTGCCGCGGAAACCATCGGGTTACTTAAGCTCGGTATGCTCCGGCAGCGATTCTGAGAGCTCGGACGAACACCAGAACAATGCACCGCTGAATAAGAAGAGCAGCACTAAGAAGGCTTTGCCCAAGGACGCGAGCAGCATTGAGAGCGATGAAGAAGAGGAGGAGCGTAAGGTGCAGCCGAGGAAGCGCGTGAGCCGGACGGCAGCTCCCAAGAAGGTAGAGCCGACGAAGTCCTCCAGCGCGCCGCCTAAGAAGCAGTCCGTGCCCAAAAAGACGAGCTCGGCGAAGAAATCCACCACCAAGAGCAAGTCTGCGTCGAAGAGGAAATAGTTCTTGAGAGCCTACTAAAGCAATGCGATGTTGATTGTTACGAATGAAAAGATCTGTTAAGCCTATCTCACGACTTCCTTGTTGGAATTCACTACCACTGCTAAATTAGGCGTAGGCATTATTCAAGCAGATATCAGTCTGTCATGGCACGATGGTACGGACGCGCATCACGAATATCCGTACCGCTAGTGGGAAGCACCTGTCAACAATTTCCATGTAAAGCGTAATCACTGGGGCCTAGTTTGACGACCATTTTGGCATAAGCAACATAAATTCTTCGGACACGATGCCGCAGTGTGCGCTCGGCTGGCGCCCGTTTGGCGTTCTGATAAGGGCCAAAAATACGACAAGCCCTTTCGTTGAAAAATGACCTTTTTTCGGGAGATCCCTAATAAGAGCCACCGATTACTTGCATTCGTTCAATAAATCAAATATACACGGTTTAGTGTCGCAATGATCAACCGCTTACACATCATGCCCAACATTCAGAGTGCATGCAACGCATGTCCCACACCATCGAGCTTGAGACTACCAGGCTATTGGAGCAGGACTTATCGCTTTAAGCAGCTAAATACCTGCCAAGTCAACCACTTCGACGCTTGCAAATCTGTCGCATCAGAATGTCAAAACTGATACGCTAATGTTCCACTACCGTGGCGAAAATGTGCAGAAGGATTAGGCCTGGGCATGGTGGAAAGCATGATTAAGCAAGTGTTGGTAGCTCCACTTGCGAGGATACTAGGATAGTCGCGATAACTGTAGATGAATCTGTTGGTAACTATAACCTTAAGCGCTGTCGCCAGGTTTGGGAGCATCGTAGCGCTGCTAGACAAGCTTCTTAGATTAAGAGCCGCGATAGAGGTTTCTTAAAATTTACCGAATAGCTACAGAGGGGTAAACAAAACTCTTAGGAAAATGTGTGCCGCATGCCAGCCGTAAGCATGTATGCGCGCAGACGCAATGAAATGCTTTAAGACAGAGCTTGCGAATGTGGGTATTCAGACAAACCCTAACAGAATACCAAAGCTTCAAGCTTGAGCCCTACAGTCTCCTCTCGATTACTAACGGTTGCTCATCGTGTGCGCTGGCTTTCCTTTGTTGACCTTTATCTGTGTCCATCGTATTTTCTTTCTATCCCCGAACAAGTGTGTGCTAAAAGGAAAATACTTGTAACCTTAGCACGAATGCAGTTACATCGTGAGTTGATAGATGAACATTCTCCGATGAGGTCGGACTCAATTACACTGCCTTTGTTGCATTAACAAACGTGGAACTTAGCTTAATGACTGTAACTCCTGTAGAATCCTTAACTTGCCCGGGAAGCTGCAGCTTCCGCTGAACTTAGCTTACTCTGTTCGCTGCAACATCTAGGACCATTAACTGTAAATTCTGCATAGCATCATGCCCAGGCACTGACACTGAACTCCTGTAGAGGTTAGCTAGCCCTTCCACTGGCACTGAAGTCCTCTAGAGCTTAGCCGAACTGCTCTAGAGCTCATCTTAGCCTTTCATTAGCACATACTCCACTAGAGCTTAGCTATCCCTCTCACTGTCACTGAACTCCTGTAGAGCTTAGCTAACCCTTCCACTGGCACTGAACTCCTGTAGAGCTTAGCTAACCCTTCCACTGGCACTGAACTCCTCTAGGGCTCAGCCATACTGCTCTAGAGCTCAGCTTAGCCTTTCACTGGTACTCACTCTACTAGAGCTTAGCTATCCCTCTCACTGCCACTGAACTCCTGTAGAGCTTATCATAGCCGTAGAGCTTATCATAGCCTTGCGCTGGCACTGAACTCCTGTAGAGCTAAGCTTACCCTTCCACTCACTGTCACTGAACTCCTACAGAGCTTAGCACAGCCTCGCACTAACACTGAACTCATTTAAAGCGCAGCTTACCCACTCACTGTCACTGAGCTCCTGTAGAGCTTAGCTTTCCCTCTCATTGATACTGAACTCCTTTAGAGCTCAGCTTACCCACTCCTGTAGAGCTTAGCATAGCGTCGCGTTCGCACTGAACTCCTGTAAAGCTTAGCTGTCCCTCTCATTGGCAAAGAACTCGTATAAAGCTCAGCTCACTCTTTCACTGTCACTGAACGCCTGTAGAGAATAGATTCCCTCTATGTACCTGAACCCCTGAAGAGCTTAGCATAGCGTTGCACTGGCACTGAACTCCTCTAGAGCTCATTTTAATTTCTCACTTGCACTGAACTCCTGTAGAGCTCAGCTCACTCTCTCATTGCCACTGAACTTCTGTAGAGCTTAGCTTTCTCTCTCGCTGTCACCGAATTCCTGTAGAGCTTAGCATAGCCTCGCGCTGGCATTGAACTCGTATAAAGCTTAGCTTGTCCTCTCACTGTCACTAAACTCTTGTACAGCATAGCTTCCCTCTCACGTACAGTGAACTGCTCCACAGCTCAGCTTAGCCTTTCACTGGTACTCACTCCACTAGAGATTAGATTCCCTCACTGTCAATGAACTCCCGTAGAGCTAAGCTTTCCCTCTAATTGGTACTGAACTCCTTTAGAACTCAGCTTACCCACTCACTGTCACTAAACTCCTGTAGTGCTTAGCAAGCGTCGCATTGGCACTGAACTCCTGTAGAGCTTAGCTTTCCCTCCCGTTGAAGTTGGTTCAGCCTGGTCACTGCCACTCCTCCCGCTGAAGTTAGCTTAGCATGATCCGCTTCTCTCCTCCCGCTGAAGTTAGCTTAGCCTGGCCACTGTCGCTCCTTCCGCTGAAGTTAGCAGACAGGACCACTGTCACTCCTCCGCTAAAGTTAGCTTCACCTGACCACTGTCATCGTCCCACTGAAGTTGGCTTATCCTGACCACTGTCACTACTAAGGCGGAAGTTAGCTTCGCCTGACCACTGTCGCTCCTTCCGCTGAAGTTAGCAGACCGGACCACCGTCATTCCTCCGGCTGAAGTTAGCTTATCCTGACCACTGTCACCCTCCGGCTGAAGTTAGCAGAGTCTAAACCACTGTCACTCCTCCGACAGAAGTTAGCTTAGCCTGACCACTGTCACCCCTCCGGCTGAAGTTAACAGAGTCTAAACCACTGTCACTCCTCCGACTGAAGTTAGCTTAGCCTGACCACTGTCACCCCTCCGGCTGAAGTTAGCTTAGACTGCCACCATCACTCCTCCGTCTGAAGTTCGCAGACCTGACCACTGCCACTCCTCCGCTAAAGTTAGCTTCACCTGACCACTGTCCCCCTCCGGCTGAAGTTAGCTTGTCCTGACCACTGTCACCCTCCGGCTGAAGTTAGCAGAGTCTAAACCACTGTCATTCCTCCGACCGAAGTTAGCTTAGCCTGACCACTGTCACTCCTCCGGCTGAAGTTAGCTTAGCCTGACCACTGTCACTCCTCCGGCTGAAGTTAGCTTAGCCTGACCACTGTCACTCCTCCGGCTGAAGTTAGCTTAGCCTGACCACTGTCACTCGTCCGACTGAAGATAGCTTAGCCTGACACTGTCACTCCTCCGACTGAAGTTAGCTTAGTCTGGCCAAAGTCATTCGTCCGACTGACGTTAGCTTCGCATTAATCACTGTAACTCCTCCGGCTGAAGTTAGCTTAGCCTGGCCACTGTCTCTCGTCCCGCTGAAGCTAGCTTTGCTTGGCCAGTGTCACTACTAAGGCTGAAGCTAACTTCGCCTGACCACTGTCGCTCCTTCCGCTGAAGTTAGCAGACCTGACCACTGTCACTCCTCCGGCTGAAGTTAGCTTATCCTGACCACTGTCACCCTCCGGCTGAAGTTAGCAAAGCCTGACCAGTGTGAATCATCCGCCTAAAGTTAGCTTAGCCTGACGACTGTCAATGCTCCGGCTGAAATTAGCTTCGCTTGACCACTGACACTCTTCCCGTTGAAGTTAGCTTGCTTGTCGACTGTAACTCCTCCCGTTGAAGTTAGCTTAAACTGTTCACAACCTTATAGCGCATTATGAGCTAATGAAATTTTAGGCCTATATCTAGGCATAAAAGACTTAAGCGTAGTTGTAGACAAAAAACTAAGTTTATAGCCATAATTAGCGCCCCAGAAAACCCCCAAACCCAAGTTTGTAGCGTATTCTGAGCCAACAGGATTTTAGGCCTAAACCTAGGCATAAGGGACTTAGACTTAGTTATAGACAAAAACTAACTTTACAGCCGTGATCTACGCCCCAGAAAACCCGCAAATCCACGCTTACAGTGCATTCTGAGCCATCATAATTTGTGGCCTAAACCTAGGCCTAACCGACCTAAAACGTAGGTTTAGCCAAATATTAAGCTTACAGCCGTGAGCAGCACCACGAAAAGCCCCCGTACGCTAAATTTCAGCCAAATCGGAGCGGTTCCATTTTTAGGCCTAAATCCGGGCCTAACTCTCTCAGGCTTAGCCCGAGGCGAAAATCTCCGACGGCGTTAGCAAGGGCATCTCCGAATTGAGCTAACGCGAAAAAAACCGCGTCTAAATCGGTCAACATTGAGCTGAAATCGCTTTGTCCAAAAAGTGACAACTTAGCAAGTCTTTTGATCCGGGTCCGGATTTACCTACTGTGAAGTGCATGCACCAAGTTTTGTTTTTATTAAAGCCAGTCAGTTGGAAATAACAGTTTCACGTGAGAGGCTCGTTTTAACTGTCATTTACCTATAGTAGGTTGATAGTTTGCTTAGCTTAATGGCGCTATATCTTAAGAGGCGCATTAAGACGTTTGGGCAGTGCAGTGCAGTTCCGTTCAAAAACGGAGTTTATTTATGCGCAAAGTCTTCGGTGAGATCAGCATAGCCGTAGAGGTATCCAAAGTCGAGCAGGAAATGAACGTGCGACGATTGTCCGGCCACGAGCGTCAGCTTTCGCGACTCGATCTGGCGAGTTGTGTGGATGCTTCGGATAGTGCCAATCGGGACGTCGATACTCGAAGACTGCTCGCCGGCAACTAAGACTGAGTGTCTCTTGAAACACTTCCAAGCCAAGCTTACAACTGTATCGATAGACGCGATGAGCGGTACCACCAGCTAGAATTTGTCCGTCCGCGATTTCGATGGAGTAGATCTGCTGGGATGCGCCCTCGATCTTATCGGTCTGCAACACGGAAACGAGCGACTCGGAGCTAATGTGCCACAGGCCCACGTCTACGCCTCCACCGCAAACCTAAAGAAGTTTAAAGAATAAGCGTGGGGCACGGTTACATACCAGGAAGTCGCCGTCCACCGCCAAGCTGTACACGGAGATAGGACAGTCCTCGCGAATCACTTTGCTGGAACCTTTAACTCGAATTGTTTTTGAAGGTTTCTTGCTCGCGCGAATGTCCCACAAGGTCACGGTACCGTCGTTGGAGCAGGCCAGGAATTCGGACTCGGATCGCTTTGCCAGCTGGTTCACTTGCTCGGAGTGGCCGTTGAATTCGACGATAACCTAAGCGTAACTATGGTAGCCGTGGAATTTTTGAGTATCATCTGTCTGACACTCACTTTGTTGGGAATCTCCACGTTACTCATTCTAACAAAGCCATCGCCGCAGCCCAGCAGCAGTCCGCGACCATCGTCCACCTCGCAAATGTCGTTTATGTCCCATTCGCCCAAGTTAAGCGAGTACTCAGGCGTAGCTGCGGACGTTGACTGTTGCGAAAAGGCAATACCGGACCATCGATATCCACTGAGGAAGCCGTCGGAACCACCACAAACTGCCAGCTCTCCCACGGTTTTTACGCAGTTCACCGGTCTATTCTGTGGCAGCGTCTGATGGCTTGAAACAATCGATTGCGTGGAGGTCAACGAGAATGCGAAGAGTCGTCCGAGGTCGTCACATACCAGCGCGTCGGATTCTAGAAAACCACCTTAGAGATCTAGGGCAATAGCACATAACTGCTACTGAGAACGTTGCATTACTCAAGAACAAGCGTGTCTCTCCTGGTACGATGGTAATCATTTGCTTCATAAAAACCTACCTTTAGGTGAGAAGCACTGGTCGAGAATTTCCGTGTAAAGCTCAAGCACTGCAGATCCTAGTTTGACGACCATTTTGGATACTAGCAACAATTCTTCAGAACAATATAGCAGGTTGCATCTGTTTGGCGTTCTGCGCGGCCGAGGCCCCAAAATCCGAAATTCTCTTTCGTCGGAAACGTTATCGCGACAGGGTCCAGTTTGTAAGCACTGGAGCAGGTAGGAAAGGATAAACCGAGATTGAAGGCAATGTCGTTCCTTTTTTGAACACAGGCGGGGAGGACTTGATCGCTGCTTGTGCGACAACCTGCGGAAAATCTTTACTGCAAGGCAAACAACTGTTCTCTTACGCTACGCACTCGTCGACAAGGAGCTCTTAGATGCTACACTGAAGGCCAGGTTGGCTCTGGTTAGCGAGCTGTCTTCAACTTTTGGCCCTCACCCAGCCCAACCTAACTGGTCCAGGACTGCGGTGTGTTCACTGCAGGGCTAATCTTT
>JNEY01001655.1:0-10805 GCA_020875895.1 Aphelenchus avenae
GCCAAGGCTACGACTTCGAAAAAAGCTACGTTTAACGGAAGTTTATTTCGCCAAAAAAGTGATGGCGCTACGATTTGCACTCGTGGTCGGTAGCAGCTTCAGAAGCTTGGCGACATCCTAATCCTGTGGACTGAAGAGTGACGCATGGTGCGCCTGTGTGTGACTTATGACTCGTTGAGTGCTCACACTGAATGGAGAATGGTTTGAAAGCTCTGTTGAGACAATGACCAAAGCCCGAATATAACGCGGGTGACCAAACTGTGTGTATGACTGGCATGAAATTCTCTGCGTTTGGTCTGTGAATTTTGTAAGTATGTGCAAAAAGACGAAAAGCTCTTAGTTCGCAAGCTGAATCCAAGTGTTACTTCGAAAAGCGGCAGTATTTTATTTACACTGAATAAGGCCAAGGATCTCCGAGCATGAAGCCCTGGTCCATTAACAACAAACGAGAACGTGCGACGAGGCCCGAACACCTATGAGGAAATGACATTCGTAGCATGTTGATCCTCCCCGAATGTCGAGGGAAACCGAGGTGTTTTGCTGCCTGCACACTTTCCATGCTTTCTACGGACATGCTTATCCAGCGGGCACCATGGTATACGGCCCTTAATAACCAAGGCTGCACATGAACTCAGGTCTAAGGTGATTATTCGGTTTCCACATTCCACGTACCCATTTTTGGCCGCCGCTAAGCCCCTCAAGACATGATTTTGTCACTTAGTTTTGTCAAAATTTAGCAAAAATTTTTGCCTAATACCTTTAAAATAAGGACTGTCATTGACGCACTTAAGCGACGTGGCTTAGAGAAATGTCATTTTCGACAAGTCTCCGACGTCGTGCGTCGTACCAGTTTGTCATCAGACCATGCTAACAAAACCATTCCTGCCGGCCCGTAACCAGTAATCTAAGTTTGGTACACAATACGAATCGGTGCCTTGTCGTACAGCGGTAGCTGGGTTAGCTAAACATTAAGATGACCGCACTATTGCTGGGTTACAATAAGTTATTTCCGAGCACTGATTGTGGATGTTTCTGGACGGCGCTTCGCTCGGAAGCCTGAGTCAACTGAGCAGTTGTATTCTACCCTTTCGGTATCACTATGATCTATCGACTATTTGATGCAAGCGTACACAAGCATGTATGTACATGTGTATGCGTACGCAAGTTCGTCCTCAGCCGTAGCCCAGATGCCTTACGTAGCTAACCATTCTGCGTACTGCCTGTGAACCGCGAAAGACGTTGCTTGCAAGAATACATTTTGGGCTTCAGATTTCGATTTTCTTGTCAGATAGTTTCTGGTTCGGAATAGCCGTTTCAGTCCAGCTTTCAGGATGCAAAAACTAGTTCAGGTGCAGCCTTGATAGTAGATGATGCATAGGGCACGGTCTCCTCCATCGGGTTCACTTCCCGGGTGGGCCTAGTTACAGAACCGTCCACTTTGGGCATACCCATCGGCAAAGTAGAGTGGAAACCCGCGATGTCTTACATCGATCGGCCATCGGTATTCTGGGCTCTCGGAACGTAAGCGAACACCATATAATCCACTGGCGTCGTCGTGGACGTGGTAGATTATGCGGCCAGTTGTAGTACGTTGGTGGCTTCCGCTGCGCGAAATTCCACTCCGATGGTTACGGAACTTTTTTGTGCAAGAAAAATCATGTTCCGCTAAATCTGAGCGATTACTAATCGTAGCGGGGCTTAGCTCGAAGTCGCTTTGGCGTCTTCCGCTTTGGTCCATTGGGGATGCCCGTGGTTAATTGACGGGTGTTCACGAAAGGGCGGGTCGCGCCGTCTCGAATGCCAAACGACAACTGATCGAGGAAGCACTATGGGCTGGCTATTTGAAGGCCGCAAACAGACTAATCTCGCTCCAACGTCTTCGAAATTGCAATGTGTGGGTGCATTTAACCGTATGCCCAAAGCGGGCTCGGTAGGATTGAAGTTGGACGGGTATGTCTAAACCCTTAGAAAAGCTTCGGCACCTTGTTAATGTCCCTATAAAAGGGAGGGGGCAAAGTGCTCTGATGGTCACGCGATTTCAGGACGACCCCTTAGAAACGATTTATCATGTTTCTCTCGTCAGTTTTGACATCAGGTTCTTCCTTTTTGTAGTCGCTTGGATCAGCATTTCCGAGGTGTTTTGAAAGAGACGATGTCGACCATTTTGTGCGCTTTTGTAAGCGAGTACGTCAGTACCGCTAGCGCTTAGATGTACCAAAGCGCCGCTGTGATATCCCTCTTACTCGCCCTGTGCATATGTGGCTCGCTTGCTCGTCAAAGCGCTGCCACGTCGGATCGGCCGAACATCGTTGTGCTGATGGTGGACGATTTAGGTTTGTTGTTCTTGCATACCCATTCGCACAATCTCGAATTGAATTTCAAAGCATTGTTGCATCATTGCCGCGTTTCAGGATATGGTGACCTCCAGAGCTATGGGAATCCAGCACAAGAATGGAACGCTGTCGATGATCTGATGCGCGAAGGTACTCGCTTCACGAACGCGTACTCTGCGGACAGCATGTGCTCGCCGAGCCGAGCAGGGTTCATGACTGGTAAGCCATCCAATGAATCAAATAATTGAGTGCATCGATGTCTCTAGGCCGCCTGCCGATAAGGCTGGGTATAACGGGTGGCGCTCGGGTGTTCGCCTATCACGATACCGGTGGTCTCCCTAAGAGCGACCCTACCATAGCGGAAATGCTTCGTGACGCAGGTAACAGTTCCCTGTCAGTCTTAGTTGTTAAGAACTAGGTGATACATGAGGGCCCATTGAATACAGAGGTACGTGTTAGGCTATTTCACTGGGATGATCGGAAAGTGGCATCTCGGAATCAATGCCGTGAATCGTACCGACGGCACCTACCTGCCGTCCAAACGTGGATTCGACTACGTAGGACTGAACCTACCGTTCAGCGTCCACTGGGAGTGCGACACGACAGGCGTACGTTCCTTCTCTGCTCGCAGCTCTAACTTTATCTGGCTTTTATAGGACTTTTACCCGGAAGGTCCCAATCCGCAACGCTGCTACCTGTACTATGGCGACGACATCGTGCAGCAGCCGATCAAGTTTGACAACTTGACCGAAGATCTGGTCAGCGACTGGCGTCGGTTTCTCGAGCAGCGCATTAACAACGACCTCGACCAGAAGCCGTTCTTCTTCTACTTCTCCTTCCCTCACGTTCACAGCACGCAATTCGCCAACGAGCATTTTAGAGGACGTTCGAGGAGGGGTACGTCTTGCCATTTTGTAGAAGCGTAGTACGAAATTCCAGGTATTTTCGGAGACAACCTAAACGAGATGGCGTGGGCCGTGGGAGAAGTCATCAAGGACATTAAGCGAGCCGGCATCGAGAAGGAGACACTCGTCGTCTTCATGTCGGACCATGGTCCGCATCAGGAACTGTGCAATAATGGAGGCAGTACTGCAGGACTCAAAGGTTTCTTTACCCTGCCTCTCTAGTGGCACACTTAAAAGTCTTAGGTGGAAAGTCGAATTCCTTTGAAGGAGGTTTCCGCATTCCCTTCGCTACATGGATGCCCGGCACCGTTAAGGCTAGTGCGATCTCACACGAAGTCATTTCATCTCTTGACCTCTATCCCACCTTCAAGAAACTTGCCTATCGCGACGAAGAGGTAAGTCGACGCTATAGCAGTCGCCAATTAGCATGGCACCCACGTCTTAGGAAAGCTCCATCGTCGAAGACAAACACTTGGATGGAGTGTACGCGTGGCCTGAACTACTGGGTTATCCATCCACTCTTAAGCGATTCTCCATTGACACAGGTAGCTTCGTGGTGGAGGAAGTGAGCCTTAGCAAGCGTCGTCCGATCTTCTTCTACTGCAACAAGAACCTTATGGCCGTCCGCTATGGAAAGTTCAAGGTACTAACGTAGCTCACTTATGCTTTGGAACCCCACTGTATCAACTTAGGTCCATTTTATGACTTCTCTGATCTTCAAAAACTTCTCCATCGATCCGAAGCTGGAGGAGAACTGTCCTGGCGGAAAGCCGTTAAGAGACTGGTACGCGACATTACCGCTATACCCGTCTATCGATCTTGTAGGTACGTTAGCCAGACGTGCCCGGAGAAGGATCTAATGCGTCACGAACCGCCGCTCGTCTACGATCTACATACGGACCCCTACGAACTGTACCCCATACCGGAAGACAAGCTAGAACTCGGTCTCATCGCTACGGTGAAGACGCTTATTCGCCAGCACAAAGCGTCACTTGTTCCCGTTACGGAACAGGTATAGTGTAAAGGAATCTGTGGAACGTTTGCTGAGCATTATAGCTTGGCCGCTTCAATGAGACGGTGGTCCCGTGCTGCAATCCGCCACTCTGCCGCTGCGACTACCTTCGCGAGGGACTTGAAGTTGTTCAGCGCCGCAGTCTCTATGGCACGTCACCGCTGGAGTTCCCCGATGTTCGCGATGAACCCCAGTTTTAACCAGACAGCTAAATCGACATTTCTCTTCCGTTTTCCCTTCCTCGATGCGATTTCCTGATAACTTCCGTTGTATTCGTGGAGCTAGTTTTTTGTGAGTACACAGTTATTCTTGCGCTCGCTTTCAGGAAGGCTTATGGTGTCAAAAAGACAGTGCAACCAAACAACACCAACAACGAAAGCCTTTGAATCAAACAAAGCGCGAAACTTTGGTTCCCGGATATGCTAATTTAGGGCTTCAGCCTGCAGCTGCCTGACTAACACTCTTTCTTTCTAGTACAACTCAGACTAAGGTCCATACATCCCGCTACATGCAGAGGGCTAGCGCTGTTACCATCGACGCCTCTAATTCTAGTCTGCAGCGAAGTAAATGCCGTTATTATCGTCGTGTCGTTTCCGGTCATAAATCACCGATAGTTAGAGGAAGCCTGACTTTAATCGGTTATCGAAATGGAAAGTATACCCGGCGATTACGCTAGTTGAAGCCATTATACGGCTTCGGAGAGAATTGCTTTGTTCTCAAAGTTGTGCTAGCCAATTAACTACGGGGCGCGTAAGATAACATCATAGAGTAGGCAGTTTAGTTTGGGCCGTGCCGATGTGGTCTCTTTGATAGAACAGAGTACAATTTTATTCTTGTTATGTAGTCATGCAAGTCAAAATATTTTTCACCCAGTACACCGAAATGATCTTTAGTACATAGAGCACACCAGGCTTATTTGTCTTGCTTGTCGAAGATGTCCTGGTAGAACCATCGGTGCGCTTGTGGAGGACCTTTCGGTACCTCCGTGCATGTCGCTTCAACGCACTTATTGCCATCGCTGCACTGCAGATCGTCAAGGCATTCCTCGCCGAGTGCCCTCTCGCCGGCGCAGATGCATTCGGAGATTTCAACCGGTGTTCGTCGAATGCACATACATTCGGGGGCATTGCATCGCCAGTCGCAAGGTCGTTCTAAAGAGACGGATTCGGAGATTCATAGCATATTCAAAGAGTCCTGGAAGAGTAATTTGGGAGGAAGCGAAAGAAATGTGGCCAGGCAAGAGTTCGACGGGGAGACGTGTGACTTGCGGGGACGAAGAATATTCGCCATTACTGGCTGCTTCATGGTGCCTTCGAACACTGCTTGACAATACTGAGGGGGAGATCCCTCTGCCTGATAAACACTGCCCAGAAAGCAAGCCGCTTAGAAACTTCAATTTGTGACTGTGAACCATATTCGAGTGCCTAGCATTACCATAGCGTACGGTCTACGGACTTGCGGTTAGCAGAGCCTCCGGACGACAAAATTTGAGGGAAGGACTTACTTGCATTCGTCAGTGCCATGACGGCTACTGAAAGTAGTACGCAGGCGAGGATTGTTCGGGTCATCTCGGGTTGATTTTCAGCGGAATACAAAGGAACTGCGGCTGAATGGCAAGTGTAAAGCCTCCGCGCAATAGGGACGCAAACGCTTTTATACACGCAGCAACTCGCAAGTTGTTAACGTTGTTTATCACTCGGGGTAACTCGTGAATCCAATTAGAACCGCATAAGCGTAGGCGACGATACAAGGGCAGCTGGCACGGCTGTGAACACCTTAACTCTATCAGACTGGAGGAGGATTGTGAAAGACTATAAAAAGCACAAGTTCATTTGGAGTCTGTGGCTGTTCAGGGAATATACTTAGATGAAATTTTACGTTAGAGCCTTGGCAAAATGGCTCAGGTTGTGGAGGAGGGTTTGGATTCGATTCGACGTGGTCCGAATTATCGGCCAATTAAGCAAAGCACATGGCAATTCACGACTCCCGACATCACATAAAAATGTAGAGAGAAACTGACGTAAGCAACTAGCAGCCTGATAGCACTGTTTGTGCCGGTCCTACAGAGAAAAGTACGAGGACTAGAAAATGTCCAGTTCAGCGTCTAAGCAAGCCACAAAGCCACCTTTGAGATATAGTGCCGGATAACTTCGTTACACTGGTCTACACAATCACTTAGGCTTCGTCATGTGCTCTCACCGAAAACATGTTTACCAAACATACCGTCACTCGTATGAATCTGTGATTAAGACGAGCAATGGCGACGCATTGCCGAAACTTGAGAAGAACGAACTTTTAAGGAGGGGAAAGCGAGGCCACATGCGGATGACGCCATTAAGGTTTCGCCCGTACACGAGGCTCCATGTGCCCACGTGATGAACGAGTCCACCCACTGCCACTTAGCATTGTTCAAGCACCTCGGGCGTGAAGCGGGCGAGAGCCCTCAAAAAGTGATGACTAACACCGCCGACCATGTGGCCCCGAAAGGAGAAAAAGCGCGCCAGATTAATTCGGCGCCGCCGCAGCGCCCGGAATGTTGCGTCTTTATGGCGTTTCAATGGAGCCATGCCGGTCGGCAGGAAACATGATCCTTGCACCACGCATAGTCATTCAGATTTGGGCACAACCAAATGGCACGCGTAAGGGCGTCAACACAGATGACTAGCGCAGATGTAATATCGAAATCGGCATCGAAAATATTGGTCAATCGGAATCGAGAGCCGGAAACTGTTCTAAAAGCCGATTCCACTGCATTGTTGTCGGACCGCAAACACGATCACAGACATCTCTCAGAAGCTCTTGCCAACGTCAAGTTTTCGAATCTTTATGAAACTTGAACACTCGTTATCAATCCAGAAACGATTTTCTAAGTGACTCAGCAATGGGAGAGAAGAAAATTCTCAGCAGCTAAGGCCAAAGCGTCTTCACTTCGTGCTTCGTGCATTATAAACTTAGCCGGGCGCCTTCCGACGTTCGGAAGCAAGACCGGATGATGTGTGCTGGAATTAAAGCTGTCTCAGGATCACGTACTTGCACGTATCGCTAGCCTACTGCTTAGCATACTCTGCTGCCGATTAGTGGCGTTGAAATAAAGTTACGGCGGAACTGAATTAATTTGGGACGCTACGCGACTTCCGCTGGACGTCTTGCAAAAGTCACGTCACGCGACTTCTGCGTGCCCATTGCTAACATAGAACCCAGTGTACGGCACAAAGACC
This sequence comes from Aphelenchus avenae, assembly GCA_020875895.1. NCBI lineage: Eukaryota > Metazoa > Nematoda > Chromadorea > Rhabditida > Aphelenchidae > Aphelenchus > Aphelenchus avenae. The sequence goes on from JNEY01001655.1 coordinate 7,469, forward strand.
TCGGTATCGCCGTGAAGAACTGTTAACCCCCACAGGGGGCATGCACGAGCTGAAAAATGTGACGCCAAGTCTTATGGACATCGCGTTGCTTTACGGCGGAAACTAGAATCCCCTTCCCCCACATTCATCCCCAGCCGTCACCCACATACGCCCCATCAAGGCTTCGGTGTCGCCCATCGGCGGTGGTGTGTCGGTCACGGCGAACCTCTCACAGCTTCAGCATCCCACAAATCGAGAATCGCCGTGATTGATCGCTCAACTTTATTCTCTTCGCAGGCCGTGTCAAAAGAGACAACGTGAACACGCAAATAGCGTCGAAATAAGCCTCGTTACGGCGTATTGCTGCCCGTGCTTCTGTATTTGATGGTCAGCGTAGCCGCGCCGGCGTCGACGCTGTGCTTGAGTTCCAGCCGCGAATGGTCGCTGAAGGCGATCACTCTAGACGACTCGTCATTCGGCGCTTCTTGCAGTTGTGGGTGGCGAAAGAACGGCCACGGATCCATCCACATCCGGATACGAAGCTCGAAGTTGTGCAGAAGAGTACCGGCCGCGTTAGCCTAAATTGAGCAGACTTTAGCCGGCGATATCCAGCGTGATGATTAGTACAGATTCTAGCGGCATATAGCCGAGAACGGGTATGTTGATCTACTCAAAAATCCTAAGTAATTGCCCAGATCAAATGAAGACATCGAAGAAAAGTATTTGGCTGAATCAACAATGTGTAATTGCCAAAGAATCCGCAAAGTTCCCTGACAGAGCCTAAGGCAAACTGTTTTAAACAAGAAGACTCTAAAATCACTGGTTTAGCCCGTTAGACGGAAAACCAGGCCCTGTTGTAAAGCACGACAGGGATTTTTCGATTTGTATTTGCTCGCGGATTTGAACGCACGCTGATGATCGGCTGAAAGTGGTACCTTGATCACGTCGTTGACGAATGCTTCGGAAGACTCTGCAGTCAATCCTGGGAAGCTCTGCAGCGCCACAAAGCGGTCCCTGTGCTCGCCCTGGCCAGCCATCGGCTGCAGACAGAAGTCGAACACCGAACCGGGCGGTCCCCACGGCACCGTGAAGTCGAAATACGAAAAATCGATGGATGTAATTCCGCGGTCGAGGACGCTGCCGAAGAAGGCGTTCACGACGGGCAGCTCACTCTCCATGTCATCGTCCCAGTCAAAGTCGTGCCAGCCTCCGCCGTCGAAGGAGATGGCATGCACTTCGCGAAACACGCCGGTGACCAGGCGGTGATACGCGGACACTCGGAAGTCGAACGTGGGCAGATCGTCGGAGCTCGAAACGATGCGCAGGTGTTCCACGACGGTGTTCTGGAGGCTGTCGGTCGCCGTGAGCACGCCCGGCAGGCTCTGAATGCGAAGAAATGGGACAATTTGATCGTAAAAGCCGTGGGCAGTAGCAGGGTGGGGCGGCGTACTAAACTACTATAAACCCCTGATCTAATGGACGGTGATATCATGAGACGCATTCCCTCCCCAATCGCATAGTTTCTGGGCGCAGCCGAACTGCGAAACTCAAAGTGCCTACCAGTCGGGAATCTCCGGCGCAATCGGCACTGATCTCGAGCATCATGAGGTACGCGCTCTTGATTAGGAAAGCGAACTGTTCGGCCGCGGCTTTCAGGTTGGGGTAGACGTAGTCGACCGCTGGCTCTCCATTACCGCCGAGAAAATGAAGTGTGTAGACTTCGCGGTTTCTGAAACGGTACATATTGGCGTGCGATCCAGGGACCAAGACACATCTACTCATGGACTTAACCATCCATGGCTAGTCGTACGCAGCCGCAACTTACCCGTCATTCGCGCGAGTCAGCGAAGCTTTCTCGAGCGCAATTCGATGCTCGTCCACGTGCCCGTTGGTCAGCGGCGGAGCCGTTTCTGTCCACTGTTTCAAGGATGCGTTCGTGAGCAGCAACACAGTGAGGGAGCGTCGGTCCAGCCAGCGAATGGCTTCCAAATGCAGATCTCTATGCATATCTGAAGTCTTGCATATTAGAAAATTGCTTTGATAAGGAAGTAGTGGAAAAACTTTTACTCATCAGAAATCGTGACAAGAGTGTTTAGAAACATTTTACAAAACTGGACGTCCACGGACCAACACCATATACGTACGTCACATTTAAAAAGAAGAAATGAAAACTGTCAAAATTCTTTAACTGACCGGCACTGAAACTGGCTTATATCAGCAGAAGCGTAAAATTCCCAAGAATGCGGCAGGGTAAACAACGTAGCAAATTCGGGCTTATTGTGCATTTTGATCGTTTTTTTCATGCACAAGGGCAACGAAAACCGCCGCGAAAATAGCGCAACAAGTCTTAATTAAAGAGCCGTTATGAGTTGTGAACCGCACAACGTTTGCGTACGTCGCTAAGCGAACAAAGTTTGTCGCAATGGATGACGAAACGCCGCAGCCGGATCCATGCGGTGCGTCGGTCGGCCGAATTATCGATCACTAGCGGCTGGGCCGCTATTGGGGATTACTTGTACCAAGCGGACAACTTATGACATCAAAATTCGTCGCGAGTTTCCGATTCTGTATGCACAGAAACCCGCTAGGGCCCCAAATCTGATGAAACGTCGCGTTCTTGTCCGGTATGGGACGCATGCTATAGCGGGCCCGCTATGGCATGTAAGCAGGAGACACCCCTGGGCCCGACCTCCCTCTACCAAATGAACCCCTATACAAAAATTGTCGTTATTTTCGAATTCTCCATAAACGAAAACCCCCTACGGACCCTCATCTATGGGAATTTACTTTTTGTCCGGCATAGGAAGCATGCTATAGCGAACCGGCTATAGCATGTAAGCAAAATTTGACAGTCCATAACTTTTTCTAATGCCCGTTCGAGTTGAAACTTTGGGAATGTATTCAAATTTTTATGCGCTATCAAACGAGAACAAACATTAACGGGTAGCGAAAACTTTTGGCGACCAGCACCAGCCCTTAGCGTAAAAGCTTGATGGCGGCTATCAGAACGATTTCTCTATGCTGCATGTGACGCTAACGTCTCATGCACGCTAGCACCAAACGTTGTATTCGTCTGTGTTGCCAATGGCCGTTATTTTTGCCAACACTTCATTTGATCCGCCACATTGGGGCTGCTTCCTTCGCCCTTTGTGGGCTTCTGGCACATTCTTGAGCCCAGACGCCTCGGCAACTAGCGCTGTGGGATCAGTCGGGAGCCCCCGGAGCCTACCGTAAAAGATACATCGCCTCTGGGGCTTACCGAAAAGAGCACAGCCGCTAAGCGTCTCACCTACAACACATTAGAGGCGCTCGCTAGGAAAGCTGAGCTTTGAGCCAAGAATCTCACCTTCTGACACAC
>JNEY01001656.1:0-10771 GCA_020875895.1 Aphelenchus avenae
AATCTACGCGCAGAAATATGGCGGGCTCAGTAACAGTGACTAAGGCTACACCGTGCTATGGTATTTCATGATGTGCAGCTATGTGAACTGAAGAAATGTGAACCAAATAAACAGTACACCTGAAAGAACTTTCATTGGTAGATGAGGCTAGTGTTCTCGTCATGGGTCGCGCCTATGGCGGAGGTTCGCATTAGTGAGAGCGCAAAGCTGAGGCCACGAGCACGACTGTGTAGACGCTGTACAGCTACTCTGTACCTAAAAAATAAATGACTTCCGGCAAAAATCTGATTTTTTACGTGGACTACTGCCTTTTACAGGAGCTTTAGCCTCTGAGCCGCAAAAAATTGGGATTGTGGACACACCAACAGCTCAACCGATCGTCGCACTAGCACGAGCCGCAGCCCACTAGCGGACGCATCCTGGCGGGCGGGCGGTCAGTCGGTCGCTTGGTTCAGGAATCCAGGCAGGATCAGGGCCTCGTCCACTGGAGGAGCTCAAAAGACTACTGCATCGGGAGAAGTGGTCATGTCCGCGCAGCCAGCTGACGGCCGCTTCCAATCCCACTACTGAACGTGGTGTGCAGGGCTTATATACTCAGCGCGGAACAGGTTTTCACGGCGCCAGTGAGGTTCCATGCATCGAGGCAAGCATCTTTCCGAGAACTATAGCTGGTGTCTGAATCCCTGAAGTCTCTCTCAGGCGCTGTGAACAAACAGCAGCTTCGTCAACAGTGTATTACGTGTGCCATACTCGTTCTCTTGCTGAGAATCGAAAGATGTCAAGGCTGTTTGCAGGCATGCGGGACTATCCGGTGCTCACGTAATCTTAGTACAATAGCTCAAAGAGTTACGTAGTTCAATAAACTCGTTCGGACAAAATTCGGCTGCTTTAACAGAACCTGCGCACGAACAAACAACAATGCCGCCAATGAACTGCTACCAAGTGACCGACTGCCCAAGAACCTTCTTGCATAGCGGACGGGCATGCTTGACCTCATGCTGACGACTCGAAGGGTCAGTCAGGCGCTGGGCACCGGACGGCTCTCCAAACGGGCACATGCATCCACATTCATGACCCTTTGAGAAGGGAGTCCACTGGCTCGCGGCCGACCTTGCCGAAAGAGACCTCAAGCGCCAGAGAGAGGCCTCTGCATGGAACAGCTTCCGTTGAGTCTCCAGACTGAGAGGAACAACTGTCATGCTGTAGGGCGCTCGGACAGCAAAGCATCCGGCAAAGAGCCATGTGTTTGAGGCTGACAGACATTCGTAGAGACTATGCTCCGCACATCTCATCCCTCGAAAATAACCTCATCCGGCAGCCACAGCGCATGTGCCGATAACGTTTTGGGATGACCGACATGCGAGTGTAGCGCGTCAGTAGGACAACTCTGGTCGATTAGAACCATTATCACGCAAATGCTAAACCAAATGCCTAATGGAGTGCAGTACTTGACAATAGAAGGGGGAAAATTCGGTTTCAACAAACTTTATTACAATAAGTGCTCAAACAACAGGTGAGGGATGCGTGGCCTTAAGCACAGATGAAATCATATCATGTCTGCGTGGAAAGCGAGAGCGTCTAGGTCAGTTCTTCAATACGAAAGTGAGCCAAGGTTAGATGCAGTTAGAAGGGAAGCCTAAATGAGCAAAATGGTGACATGCTAGTTAGGCTTTACCGCTCCACCATTCACCATCCATGTTAAAAGGGCCCACCTGGAGCATTCACAATCGGGGAAGAACCGGTAGTGCCCACGGTTGACGCGCTTCAGCAGAGTGTACCCTTGGATCTTCGTGTTCTCGTAGCCTTTGAGAGCGCTCGCAATTTTCACGAAGCTGACCTGAATAAGGAAAATAACGTTTCGAACGTGGTCAGTAGCTAAATGTCCGCCAGAACTAGTTGTCAAAGTGAATGCACTACCTGTGACTTGTTGCGAGTGTTCCAGAGATCTGTGAAGGTGCGCGTTGACTTGATGCGGAACTCCCCAAGGACTCCCGTCCAGCAGCAAATAGATGCACAAGCCGGCTTTTCTAGCAGGTCGCAAATGAAGTACACTAGAGCAAACGTCGTACGCTCTGAACGGAATTCATGGTTAATAAGCGCTTTTCGCACTGCTTATACCTCGAATCGATGCGATAAGTTCCGCCTGTTCTTTCAGTCGTGTAGTGCATTCACTGTCCACCATTTGTTCCCGCTTGCTGCTTAGAGTCGATGCTTTCGCAGGCCGGGAGTCTAAGTAGGCATCTCATTCACCAGAATTCTTGAATGTCAAACACCAACAAAACACACGTATCGGGAAGCTTAAAATAGTGCATTCAGTTCAGGTAGATTTAGAAGTTGAAGGGCATGGGAGTGCACATTTTCGACAACCATTTCTGACAGTGTGCTTACCCCCGTTTAGATGAGAGAGTTCCTTCTTCGCGTCGTCGTTGCCGGGACCATACTTGACCTGCTGCTGAGCAGCCTCCTTATCCTCGGTGACGGGTCCTCGAGAGTTACTTGGCACCGGAAATTCTGAAGGATAGTCGATGGCAGCATAGGCTGTCGAAAACGCTGCTTGATAGGAGGCTTCGACGCTCTGTACACTGTAGCAACCGGTCGAAGAAATGCTGCTGCGCCCAGAAGAATTCAGAGTACAGTCAGCTTCGGCACGATCGGACGGGCAAGGAGGAAGATAGTTTTCGTAGCACGCGTTGTGAGCTTCAGTGGCGGACACATAGAGTGCAGTCTGGCCATCCGATGACGAGTTAGCATATTGCGCGGAATCATAAAGCTGCCATTCAGGCAGCTGTGGAAAGCCGTAGTCGAACTCGTAGAGATAGTCGTTAGTAGACGCGAAAGGTAGCTCACCACTGAAATCCATTGCAAAAATTTGTGACTTAGTTATTGCCCCTATCCGCACTTGCGTTAAATAGGTGTCCCGAGCCTCGCGCATGCCAGTGATATGCCTATTATCGTTATCAAAGCCAATTCGTTGCGCTATCAGTAGTGCTCGGCTTCTTTGTGCGGCCGGCGTTTTATCACAAAGGACCCGGATTGACCGTTTGGACCACTGTCTGGATCCGACTGGTTTATTCAGAGTTCCCAGCGCCAGTTACGTTAGAAGTTACGAGTATGAGTGCAGACATACCCGTGGGTAACGTCGTCTGCGGCTTTGCCCATTTGTCTCAGCAATAGAGTTGCTGCAACCCAACGGTTTTCTTGTGTTGCCCTAACCATATGTACAAATTTTAATTGTAAGGTTTTTTTTTGTACGGACACGAAAAAAGGAAACTAACATGTGCGATTGCTAAAGGGATATAGAACAAGGTCTTTGACGCCCGTGCAGGAAAGCCATTGATCGCGATTAGCAGGCTTTGTAGCGTAAAAGAGCACACAGGTGCTGCGAACGGCACTGCGAACATCACTTTGCCCCAACCAAAAAAACCAACCAGGCCATCTATAAATGCTCGCTACCGCACGCCTTTTCCGAACGATGGCTTTTACTTCGGAAAACTCAAGTACCAATCCGTGGTGATCCAGTTAACCGCAGTTTGAGAGTTAAGTTGGCAAGCATTTCAGGTAGGTGTCATAGTTAAACATCAGAAGTTTCTGTATGCACGGAGATGCAGTCCCCGAACATCTAGAGAGGCTTGTTCAACAAGTCTGTTAGGCCCTAACGAGAGGAAGGCGGCCGCTTCGCGGCCGCACTGTCAAGAAGCTATACCATGCAAGCTGTCAGGAGTCTTTCCTATCCTAAGCGTACACCTTCCGAGACTGTCAGGACGCTTTCCTTGGCTGTGTGGACGCCTCACAAAGCTGAGTGAACACCTCCCTAGACTTAGTGATGTCTCCCCAGGGAAGGGTAACGCCTCCCTAGATGGAAGGAATGTATCTCTAATAATAGGACGTTTCACCAGGCTGACAGCCCAGGCTGAAAGGAGGCGCTTCCCCAGGCCGAGATGACGTCTCCTCAGACTGGAAGGAAGCTTCTCTAGACTGAGAGGACGCTTGCGTAGGCTGAGAGGATGCATCCCTAGGCTGATAGGGCGCTTCCCCAGTCTGAGAGGACGTCTTCCTAGCCTGAGAGGACCGAAGCTGCTAGGGCGCTTCCTCCAGCTGAGAGCACTCTCCCTGTTGCATTGAAACTTTAGCGGCTGGGCCCTTTACGCTAAAGCCCCAGAGGCTGTGAATCTTCACTTAAACTTTTATTCGCACGTTTCGTTCAACAGACCGGGCGCTGGCGCGTCCGGGATAACGAGTGAGTAAAACCCTGGAAAGCGGAGAAGGAGACGACGGCGTCCTGGGCGGAGCCAGGCAGCATGAGCAATCATTGCATATACAACATGGACCGACCGCGAAAAAGCCGTGTCCTCACGCTTTAGAATGAGGCGAAGACCGTGTCGAATAGGAGGTTAAGGACAAGACAAATAAATGCGAGGATGCTCAACAGGAGGATTATAGGTAACATGGCGCGGATCGCTGCTTCACTGGCGTCGGCGCTTCTGCTCGTGGTCGTCGCCGCTGACGCGTCGATGACGATCGTGGCGGCCCGACTGACGGTACGGCTCGCCGGTACGACCGTCACCTGCGGGGCGAAATGAACGCCCGGACGAGGTAGCCTGCGACGTGCTCACTCGGGGAGGAGGTACGACGACGACGGACTGGAGGCGGGCAGGCGGCTTCGGAGGCAGAGGCGCCAGTTCGCGCATCAGACGGTCGCGACGGAGCCACTCGAGCTCCTTCACCTCGACGATGAAATTGCGGACGACGTCGAGTCCGAAGAGGTGCCAGCGCCCGTTCAGGTCGACGATTCGCTTGTCGATCCCGTTGCCGAAGCGACCCACCTCGAGCAAGCTCCGACCGGAGTCGGTAGCCTTGACCAGCCCTGGCCCCGGAGAGCTCAGCAGCATCTCGACGATGGTCGTGTACGACGGGAAGGACGACGGCGGCGGAGGCACTAAGTGGAAGGCGACGTGGTCGAAGGCGGCGGACTCGGCGAGCTGGAAGAGCTGCTGTAGGCGAGCGGGACACTCCTTCGAGGCCGGTGGCAGGCCGATGACGATGCACTGCACGGTTCCGTCAAAGACAGAACTGCGCAGCTCGAAGAGCGCCTCCTTGAGGTCCTTCACCGTCTTGACCTGGACGATGCCGGATCGGTACAGTGGCTCGTCCCCGGGGGGACTGAGCGCCCAGAAGGCCCCTGAGGTAACCTTCCTGCCGCCTGTTAGGCGCACCTTCTCCCAGACGGGTCCGACGACGTCGGCCTCGAGCTTTGGGTGGCTGAGCGTCCCCGCAGAATACACTGCAGACGTGAAGTGGGCATGGTCGTCTGCATTGTCGGCGAACACCTTGATCGGGACGCTCGGAAAGCGCGCGAGCGTGGTGCGGACGCGGTAGCAGCGATCGCGGCGCAAGTGGGCTTGAGTGGTGAGCAGCTCTGCCGACGGGGGCTCCGAGGTCGCGTCGTCCAGGACGCCGAAGAACTCCCGGTTGAGCACCGCGGCATCCTTCTCGAGCAACTTGCGGACCACGGCCGGGAGCTCAGCTTCGTCGACGAACTTCTGTGCGTGAGCGAGGTAGGTCTGGTGAGCCATTGTCGGAACTTTGGCCTCACCCACCGATCCCTCTAGCACCGGCAGGACGTCTCTCACTAGCACCGGAGTGCATCGCTGAGAGCACGAGCCGTTGCAGACCCAATAAGGTCCCAGGCCACTTTCGTCCATCAGGTTGACGAGCAGGACTTGCTTCTGCTCCGACTCGTAGACGCGACGTGGCTTGTCTCCGATGGCCTCCTGCAGGACGATGTGCTCGTAGATGGACGTCGGAAAGGTGGCGAGCTCGTATCCGTCATCGAACTCTAGAATATCGGCGTTGCTAGAGGTACCGAGCAAGGTACACGAGGTCACAATGCGGGCCCGGTCTGGCTTCCTGGCATAGGAAAAGTTTGGGACTTCCGCGGGTACCGGGCTCAAGCGGTCCAAGGGAACCAACTGAGGTTCCATGTGAGGCTTGTCTATCGGGTACACCTTAGCGTTGTTATCCGAGATTTCCGCGATCCTGAAGGGCCCGAAGAATCTCCAGTGCAACTTCTTGTCGGACGTAGTGCCAATGCCCGGGTCCAGGACCATAACTCTCTGGCCGACCTTGTACTTCATCGGATTCACCTTATTTTTAGCGTCATAGTACCGCTTAGCACGCTCACGAGCACGCTCTAGCGCCACTCTCACATGCTCGACCGTGTTCCCTATATTCTGCATCATTATTGCTCGAAAGTCGTCAATATCGACCGAATATGGCGTGGGAAGCAAGGCTTCATCGACTTCAGAAGGGAAGTTAGCGTCACGGAAAAACAGAAGGAAGAAGGGACTTTCGCCAGTCTCTCTGTGAGGCGTAAGGTTGTAGCTGAACAAAACAAAAGGGAGACGGTCTACCCAGCTCTGCGGTATGGGGAGGGTCTGGGTAAGCATTTTGATCAATCTCTGCCCCATGCGTTCAGCGGCGCCGTTACATCGAGCGTTATAGCCGGCCGTCGTGGTCTGACCCATGCCGAAGACGTCACGCAGCTGCGTCACTATCTTGTTGCAGAACTCACGGCCCATATCGCTGTGAAGCCGGCGGCAAGGACCGTATATCATGAACACCTCACGCAGAAGAACGCTAGCGACGGACTCTGCTGATTTATCGGGTACCGGACGCACGATTGCATACTTTGAGAAATGGTCGAGGCAAATTAGCGCATATTTGTACCCCTCGAAGGACTGTGGCAACTGCTGAATGTCCAGGCAGAGCAGGTCCCAGGGCGCGTTAGACTCGATGGGCTGAAGGGGCGGCGTATTCGACCGAGGTTTCCTGGTATGTACACAGACCTCGCAAGACCTAGCCCATTTTTCGCAGTCGGTTCGCATACGAGGCCACCAGTAGCGTGTCTTCATTAAGCGGTAAACTTTCGAGCCGCAAGCATGCGTAGCGAACAACCCGCTATGATGCTCCTTGAACAGCTTTAGGCGGAAGTGAAGCGGCACGAATAGTCGAAGGTCGCCAGATTCCGGGTCCACGAAGTGCAATCTGCCCTCAGATAGCGCATACCTCTCGGATTTTTTTAGAAGCTCACTTAGCTGTTCGGGATCCCTAGGTAGCTCACGCTGAGAGAGAAACTTCATTACGTCTGCTAAGTCACTTTCCTCTATGGCCCGATCCCAGCTCTGTCCTCCCTCGTCGGCTGAAGGTGCTTGCTCGGCCTCGAGCGGCGGCTGCTGCTCCTGGAGTCCCTGGCTGAGGGCGTCCTGGATGGTCTGTGCCGAGGGCACGTCTACGACATGCTGAGGCCCTACTTCGACAACCTCATTAGGCCTATTTCGAGCGGCTTCAGCGACGAGAGCCATGCGGCGGGTCATAACTGCGACGGTAACGGAACCTTCGGCGATCACGACATGCCTACTTAGCGCATCAGCGGCTGCATTCGCTTTGCCCGGTTTGTAGACCACGTAGAAGTCGAAACGCGACGCAAGTTGCATAGCCCACTTGTCAATGCGTGCGTTTCCGCACTCCCTCGGCTTAGTGAACATTTGTACCAAAGCAGAATGGTCGGTCTCTACGCGCACGTTTAAGCCTATCAGGTAAGGAGCTAGTTTGTCGAAACTGTATTTTACGCTGAGTGCTTCTAGCTCAGTAATGCCGTAGTTCAGCTCTGCGCCCTTGGTAGACCTAGAGACAAAGTGAATTGGTCGCAGGGCACCCCGGTCGTCCTTTTGACACAGGATCCCAGCGATACCCGCGCGGCAAGCGTCGGTCTGTAACGTTAGCGGCCGTTCAGGATCATTCTTCGCCGCTTCGAAATCGGGGAAGCGAAGCGTCACTTCCTCGCAGATGACGCGCTTCAGTTCGCGGAATGAACCTTCCTCTTGCTCTCCCCACACAAACTCAGCACCCTTCTTGATGAGCTGGTACAATGGATGAGCGATGAGAGCAAAACCCTTAATGAACTTGCGGTAATGGTTAGCTAAACCATGGAAACTTTGCACGTCCCTCACACAAATAGGACGGGGAAAATTCCTGACGGCGGCCACCTTTTCCGGGTCCATTCTGAGTCCTTCCGGCGAGAGAATGTGGCCTAGGTATTGTACCTCGCGAGCTACGAGGCGGCACTTTTTAGGCTTAAGGCGTAGGCCCGCTTCTCGTAAACGACGAAAGACTTCCCGCATATGCGCCAGATGCTCTTCCCACGAGGAGGACACGATGAGGATGTCGTCGAGAAAGACAAACACGTAGTCGTTCAGAACGCCGTCAAACAGACGTTGCATGAACTCCTGGAAGGTGCCAGGCGCGTTTGTGAGGCCGAAGCTAAGAACGTTGAACTCCCACAGGCGGTTAAGTGCAGGGAAGGCAGTGTACTGTTTGGACTCTTCCTTGAGTTCGAGCTGCCAATATGCACCTAGGAGATCGAGGGAGCTGAAGAACTGCTTGGGCCCCATGGTCAACAGCAGGTAGTCAATGTTGGGGAGCGGCATAGCGAACTTTTTCGTCCGGGAATTCAGGATCCGGTAATCCACACAGAATCTTAGAGACTGATCTTTTTTGCGGGCGATCACGATCGGGCTAGAGTAGCTGCTCATGGACGGCTTGATGACATCTCGCTCATAGTAGTCCTGTACCATCTCCGCGACCGGCTCGCGCAATGCGTAAGGGATCGGCCGTGGTGCGATCCTTACCGGTGTGTGATCGAGGAGCTCAATCTTGTGCTTTACCAATCCGGTTCGCCCGAGTTCGTTATCGTTCAACGCGAAGACGTCATTAAATTCTAGCAGGGATGCCTCTAGCTCAGAACGCTGCGCGTCGCTCAAGGGCATTTCGGTCGGCCCGAGAAGGCGCAACAGTTCCTGCAAGCGCTGCTCGGCCGAGAGAGGAGGGTCCGCCTGGCGATCGGTATGCGCAGACAAGGCCATCGTCGAGGCATCGCAAGACATGCTGATGAGCTCCTCAAGTAGATCGGTGGACAAGAAATCGGAGCTGGTATAGACGTCGGACACCGCTTCGAACGCCCCTAGTTCTTGACCCGACTCAACAATAAGCGGTTCGGCTGCCCCGTTAGTAAGCCAAATATCAGTTTGACCGGATTCGGCCCCTACGAGACTATACTGCGTCGGCGTACCGGTCACAAGAGAGGAAGTAAACAGGTAGGTACCGTCCTTCTCAGGGGCGTTTACGCGGAAACGTTGGGTCTGGTAGGGTGCGATGAGAGCGGGCGCAGCGGCGAGCACCGTAATCGCCGGGCATACTGCTTCGTCACCTTCATCGTTTTCTGGCTCGACATCGGTGGACAAAAGCTCCTCGCCAGTGTGCTTATTGATAAGCTCGAATCCCAGGTCACTCAGGCAATTGGTGCCGAGAATCAACGGAAATGCCATGGGCGTCTTGGAAATCAGAAACTCTACAGGCGCTGCGCAACTGCCATAAGCTACGCTAAGACTTGCGGCGGCAGCGGGATCGAACGTGCTGCGATTGCCGCACACGACGCTGGTCACCGACGAAGCGTGAACCGCCAAGTCCTCCGGCCTACCTCCGCTTTTTTGAAGGATTCCCTTGAGGTAGCTGCCTTCCATGATCGAGACGCGGCTCCCGGAATCCAAGAGGGCTTCGCAGGGAACGCCGCGTATGCGAACAATAGCGGTGCAGTTAGGACCAACGGCGAGACTAGACGCAACCGAATCTAGCGAAGATAGAGTTGGAGCGTGATCGTACCATCGGCTTTTCTCGTCCTGAACCTCCTCTTCATCCTCCGTATACCAGCCATCGCAGGTGCGGCCATGCTCCTCTGAATACCTACACGGAAGTGTGGCCTTATTGCTAGTGTAAAGATCACTGGTATGGCGCGAGAGGGGGCGAAACTTTTGGACCTGACCGAAAGGAAGGCACTGCCAAACGTCGATAAGGCAACGGGCATGGTAAGCAAGTCTCTGGTTATACGATGGGGCTTCGGTACTGGTCGCTTCTGGTTGTGCAACGGGGAGAGCTGTGGGTAAGTCCAGGATCACGCTGGTAGCCTCCTCCTGGAATCGGACTCGTTTACGGCTGCGACGACGTCTAACGCGCGGTCGAGGCTCGGTGTAGGACGAATCACCGGCCCACCATTCAGATTCTTGCGAGAAAGCGTCGCCGCCGACCGGATACGAATTTGGAGGCGTCACACTTTTCGGCGTTCCAGAGGTCAAACTTCCCGTACCGTCCGTCTCCGCGGGCTGCGCTACGTCCACGGCGGCGTTCGAGGAGCGCTGAGCGGGCTGAGTCGGGGGTTGGAAGTTGCCCCTTGCCGATGGGAAACTCTGGTAGCGCAGGTTAGGACTATAAGGGTTGATGCGCTGTTGCTGCTGCGGAGCCGTTGCTTGCGCCCGGTTAGCTTGGGTAGAACGGCCTGGCGTCTGGGGAGCCGACTGCGAACTCTGCTGACTAGCTTGAGCCTGATGCACACTAGACGTTTCACTGGCTATGCGCTTAAACCTATCTAAGTTAGCTCGCAGCGCCGCAGCGTGATCGACCAGGTAGCGGTACTCAAGAGATTCCTGCTTCTCCGTCAGTGAGGCTATTAGTTCCCGGTCATTCACGTACGTCAAGAAGTATGCCTTCGCCATCTCATCCACCTGCCTCAGTGGGACCGATGGATCGTAGGCGTCGCGCACTAATCGAAGCACTCGCTCCCCAAAGTCCAGGATCGACTCGGAGGGTTTACGCAGTTTGCCAGTCACCAGCTCGCTAAGTTTGACCACACGCTTAGACTCATCATTAGCGAGCCGTTCGA
>JNEY01001657.1:0-10942 GCA_020875895.1 Aphelenchus avenae
TTTGCATTCTTCTTGTGCATCGAAGTACGTTTTATACGTCTCATTAACTTTACTCGTTGGCGCAGAATGTGCCTGAAACATTAAGTATGCTTGCAAAGAATTCCGAAACCCTACGTAGTAGCATTTCCCCTGGAAAAGGGGTCCAGTCCTGCCTGCAGAAGTGCTTCGCAACGTTGCGGTAGATGTAACACACCGCGGGAAGCTGCTCGTTGCAGTGTCTCGCGTGAAGCGTCGTGTGATTCTTCGTGTGGCCCGCGAGGCAGGTCCTGCCCTCAGTAATCGCCTCGTCGATGTCTGAAGCAGCGCTGTGGGTACTAGGGCTGGAATCTTAGTCTGCGTCTCAGTTCGCAACTATGTAACTCCTAATAACCTTGAAAGGCGTGAAACGACGACATTCGTACCCCCCCCCCCTTCGTTTTCGGTTTCGCTGGCCCTCCGTGACAGAATTAGGTGAAAATTGGGCAAATTACGGTTATGATGCGAAGCTTGCTCTAGGCAAAAAAACGTGTGGGCCGACTATTCGACCACTTAGAGTGTGTTTGGGGTTTTCCGTTCGACGGTGGTTATGCCCAATAGGGTTCTATGGCACGGAAGGAGCGTACGAGTCTTACCCGCCGGGAGCAGCGCAACCGGAACTTTCTCGTAGTATCCGCGGTATTCGAATAGCCAGAACCTTAAACTTGGAGATCAGTTAGCAGGACAGACAAACGGACGCACGTTTGGTTCGTTCGTTCGATGATCTTGTGCTTCCCGCCCAGCCAGAAGTAAGTGCCGCTGCTTCCGTCCTCCAACTTCAGATCGTTACGCACGTAGTCTGCAAGGTCGAGCATTCTCTAGACGTACACACAGCGGAAAGTTCAGCAATTTCCATACCCGAAATGTGCTTGCTCTCCGTTAGATTAGTCGCGAACGCTAGAAAGGCGCCGCTGTCGCTGTCCGCGCACATCATCCGAGCCGCCGCCTGCGTGTACTTCTTCTTGGACACGTAGACGCACATGGTAGGGTGGTAGGCCACGGAGGACCCACGGCTACACGACCGGATACGACCGGTGGGGCACTCGTTGCACGGCGTGCCCGCGAAGAAGCCCTGTTGTTTGCCGCTGTCAGGACACTTGCACATTCCGTCCACGGCGTAGACGCTAATCCGGGCCCAAACAACGAGGCAAACCAGCGCGTAAATGAGGCGCATCCTGAAAGCTGTAGTTTTATCCTAGAGTACCCATAACGAGACCGCAGTGAGACATGAAAGCGCGAATAACTACGAAGCGTAATAACGCGACAATACCTAATCTAAGACTTCAAAGGAAGAGCAACGTCGACCACGAGTTTCCCAAGACGCACATGATGCACAAGGCCGTTGCACGAATTCATTAGTGATCTAAGCGACGCATCTATGGAATGTCGTTGTCTTCTGGCTTACTCGGTAGTCCATCGTCGGGCAACAAATTATTGTGCCTGTGTTTCGATTGCTGAAAATACCCTCGGGTAAACCACCTTTTTAGCGTTACCGGTTTTTATGCGCCCCCATACGCAGACAAAAACTTCAGTTTTTCATTCAGTCTAGGTTGAGCCCGTTCTTAGGTCTGTGGTACGACCGTACCGTACCGTACTGCCGTATTATCGGTACGGAGCACGACCCGATTGGGGTCGGCCACTATGGAACAGTGTTTCCGATGACCCCAAATGTGTCGTTGAACTGAAGAGCATAGACAATTTTGCAGTTCATCGCAAAAATCAGAAAGCCGCCAATATACTAGGGGGTGGCCCTTTCGAGAAGAAAAAACTTTGAGTCTTGTCTCGTAGGATATCCTCCTCTCCCCTGGCGTTTTGGGTCCCGATAAATGATTTTATACATGTTTTGGGTTGCGATGATGGGCAGATCAAGACGCTCGTCGAGGAATCAGCTTTAATGCCTTAGGCGTATAGGTATTCGACCGGTTCAGAGCAGTTGCTTCGTGCAACTACAACCATAACAGCAGCTGCTAACCAAGCAGTCCTATTCGATAGTACACACTCATCTACGACGAAAGAAGGTCTCTTTAAATTCGTTACTTTATTAGTGACGCTACAGGGTACCTTGTCAAAACCGGTATTCTAATTCGACGACGTCACTTGACCAAGTGGTCCTTCACAAGCGCAACAGAGCTGATGATGGATCGCTCGGAATGCAGCGTCCCTCCACTGCGTAGAAGGTGGGATTCGGCTTCGCGTCACGCTGGCAGATGTAGCCCCGTTGGCGGGAGTAGCACCAGCTGTCGCTCAGCTTGCCTGGGTTGTCCGCATGCCAATCGTCCGCCATTGCGAGAGGTCCGCACTTCGGACAGTCGTCGATGCTGCCCCCGGGAAAGATCTGCGCGCAGTGCTGGAATCGGTCCTTGTAGCAACGCTCGCGGTTGTAGTCCGCGGGAAGTAGATTGTACGACCTATAGAGGTCGCAGTGAAACTTAATCAGGCGCGGACTCGAGTATTCGGTCAGCTGTTTCTCGTCGGGCTGCCCGACGACCCAGTACGGCTTAAGCGCTTCCACGCCGTACGGCGTTCCGTCCTCCCACCAGCCTTCGACGTGGCCCTCCCTGAAGTTTCGACTCGTGCCGTCGGTGACGTTGTAGTAGATGCCGCCATGGCCCTTGGCTGAGAACTGCAACCCAATCCATGAGGCATCTTCCGGCTCCGTAATGGTCTCGAGTCCGGTTGCGAGATCTAAGGCATGAATCAGCATCCAATCCGACGGGGTCCAGCCATTTGAGAGTCTGCCTTATGAGAACCTGATATCCGAGAGTATGCCATTTGAGAGCTGCTGAGGCTCACACTTGCGAGCCCTACTTGAATACCTTCAACAATGTTGCCTTGTGCAATCTGCAGCAAAGTACGTGATAAAGCTCAGTCTAGGATAAAGAACGCTATGGTATCCAAAACATTTAAGCGCACTTTTTTTAGATTAACGCACGCATACTGTTCGGCCACCTAAGTAAAATGTTGCAGACTGTAAGCTATTGACAGACACGCATACGGCACTCTCGAATAGATAGGTTGCCTATAGACGTCCTAGTTCGACAGAATGTGAAAACATGTGATGTTGGAAACTTCAGTATGGCCCCCATAGACTTCGCCTGGTAATAAGCATGGCCCCATAAATTTTGTTCCCCTCGACATTCCCATGATGCCGCAGTTCGACTTGAGTGAGCTCTTGTCCCTTACCAAGCATTTTCTTGAAAATCGCATTGTTTCGGACCGTTGCTAGAATAGCGCCCATTTCCTTTCATTCCGCTTGAGCGTCGAAGTACGTTTTGTACGTCTTATTAAGTTGCCTCGTGGGTGCGGAGTAGGCCTGAATTACTGATTGACGTATAAGCAAGCCAGAGGAGCCCTACGTAGTAGCATTTCCCCTGGAAGAGGGTCCAGTCCTTGTCGAAGTCCTGCCGGCAGAAGTGCTTCGCCACGTTGCGGTAGTTGTAGCACACCGCTGGGAGCTGCTCACTGCATGGCCTGGCGTGCAGCGTCGTGGAACTCTTCGTGTGGCCCGCGAGACAGGTCCTGCCCTCCGCAATCGCCTCGGTCATGTCTAGAGGACCGGTTCTGGCACCCGGAGTGTGCTCTGATTCCGAACCTCAGTACCCACCAATGAAGCTCCGGACACGTCTTCCCCGCCCTTGGGTTCTAATGAAAAATTCTGTCTCTGATGACTGAAAATTAGGTAAAATACGGAAATTACACAAAGCTTCGTGGGTGCGAAGCTTTAGGCAAATAAAAACTCACAAGCCCTTTTAGTGACCATTTAATGTGTTTGCGGCTTTGTGGCTTTCCGTAGCGCCGTGCTACGGTCCTGGAAAAGCGTACGAGCTTACCTGTCGGGAGCAGGGACACCGGAACTTTCTCGTAGTAGCCGCGATATTCGAACAGCCAGAACCTTAAACTTGAGATCAGTTGTCAGGAAGGACAAACAGGACGCACGTTTGATTCGAGCGCTTGCTGTACTTGTGCTTCCCACCCAGCCAGTAGTAAGTATCGTTTCCTTCGCCGACGAGCTTTAGGTCTTTCCGCACGTAGTCTGAAAGGCCAGGGCCGTACTGAAGGTTCTCTAGACTGTAAACACAGCTCAAAGTGCAATTGTATAGGTACCCGCAATGTGTTTGCTCTCTTCTGGACCCGTCGCGAATGCGAGGAAGCCGCCGCCGTCGCTGTCCGCGCACATCATGCGTGCCGCCGCCTGCGTGTACTTTTTCTTCGACGCATAGATGCACGTCGTATTGTGGTAGGCGACGGCGGAGCCGCGGTCGCACGACCGGTAGCGCCCCGTGGGGCATTCGTTGCACGGCGTGTCCCTGAAGAAGCCCTGTTGTTTGCCGCTATCAGGACACTCGCACGTTCCGTCTGCCGCGTAAACACCAATGCGAGCCCAAACGACTAGGCTTAGCAGCACTTGAATCAGACGCATGCTAGAAGCTACAGCTTGGCAAAAGACACAACAACGAGGTCGCAATCAGATGCATAAAAGAACGAATAAAGCGAGTCGTAACAACGGGCCTCAATCCTAAAAAGTATGACTTTTGGGGTGAAAGCTGCGAATGGTCCGACGCTAACTTTTCGCGGAATGCCCACAATCATACGACAAGATCCGAGCGAAGTCAGAGCAAATGTTGGGGTAACGTTGGAGGATCAACGGAGCACTCGCTGCCGCCGCACGAATTCATTAGAGATCTAACGACATGACAGGAATGTGCTTTTTCTTATGATTTACGCTTGCATGGTGATTACGGAAATGTTCGCGAAAAGCCAAAAAGTGGGTACGGGTTGTTCAAGCGATGCAAGCAGTTTCAGTGCCAAACATTTCAGCCCCCTGGCCTTCTTAGACCTAGTCTGTAGTCCGTCGACCGGCCATTTCAGTCCCCAGTTTGTCCCATGCTCATTCTCGTATTTCCCCGCATTTAACTCGGTCAAAAGCTCGTACTGTTTGGAGATGTACGCGTTTAAGTGTGGGCTTAGCTGTAAAAAACCCCGAAGGTCTAATGTCCTATCAGCTTTGTATTCTGCGTGGTGGCTGTAGTAGCGATCATATCCGCACCTTTCATCGAAGGGCAAGGTAAGTATGCATGTGCTGCTTGTCGTGCTCCACACGGGGCTATGTGTTTCCTCAACGTCGGCACAGAAGATGAGTAGGCCAGTTAGTATCTATGCTTAGCTGCTTCCAAACGTTTCTAGGCCCAGCAATCGACGAGTACATGGAGCTGTCTAAGGAGCTCATTAATTTCCCTAGTCAGAGCGAGCAAGAGTATGGACCGTTTCGCGCGAGATGCGGAAAATCGCTGATAAATCAGTGGAACTGGCGACCAAGGCGGATAAAGCGTTGGTCTTCGTAATGCATTGAATCTACAACATGGACGTAGGCATGCTCTGCAAGATGCTCTATTCAGTTTTGATTTCAG
Organism: Aphelenchus avenae; assembly: GCA_020875895.1. Taxonomy (NCBI): domain Eukaryota; kingdom Metazoa; phylum Nematoda; class Chromadorea; order Rhabditida; family Aphelenchidae; genus Aphelenchus; species Aphelenchus avenae. The sequence goes on from JNEY01001657.1 coordinate 5,424, forward strand.
CCGATTGAGCGGAGATCTCTACTGGAACCACTCGGAAATACCACCCTAGGCCTGTCTTGCAGCGACGTCTTGGTATCCCCCTTACACCCTCGTCGTGCCTTAAATTCTACTCTCGACAGACTTGGCACAGAAGTAAGTGGCTCAACGAGGGTTAGTGGTATTGCACGCTAACTTAAACAGACGCACATGCCCACACCCCTCACAAGTCAGTGTCTCCTATTTTCGGCATCATATTGGTGTGTAAGTCTGTGAGTGCCATGAATTATTCACGTAGTTGGTCGCTTGTGTCGTGTTCACGTATCCTTTCAAGAACTTTCCCGAGCAACTCAACAATGTAGTTCTCGTTGCCTTTACCCCACTGTCCTTAGTGTCCCTGTGCTGCTCCCGCTGTGCTACCGTCAACACTCGTTGAATAAACATTGGCGCCCACGTCACAACTAAGTACCAACCAATACGCATAGTAGTCGCAAACACGGCGTTAGTGCAAGACTCGTCAACGCTCGGAAATGCTAAATTTATTCGCGGACTGATTTGTTTCTCCCGTTCCTGCAGCGCTGCTAGAATCACCCCTGAGATATCGGCAGTATAGTTCTTTTTTCTTTAGTGTTTTTTTTTTTATCGCAGCTCATTTTAACCTATTTCGGCTGAAGCACGCAGAAAGCTTCTGTCGAATGATCTCGACCGACGGGCCCAATGGTTTCGAAGCGAAAAGGACCGGTGTGGCGCACGGCTCTCCTCGGCCTATTCGATCTCCTCGGTACCTAGTCTCTTGACGGAAGCTGCTTTTTTGTTCAAACGCTATCCAAAATTCTTGAGTACTTTTTACACATGATTTGAGGTGACATTTTGCGAAGCAGTTTTGCAGAACAGCAAAATGGTACATAGCAGAAAAACGTGCGTTTTCGCTTGTGTTCTGGCGCCTGGTCTTGGCTTCTTTGAGACGTTACGTGGCTAACACTGGAACGTAAAATTTGTCGAAACTATCTTGATGCCTTTTGTGCAGATATCCCGTATCGGTTCGTCCAGGCCATAAGCAAGCTGCGTCGTCGTTTAGGCATATTTGTAGCCCTGCCGTCAACCAGTATTGATTTTATTAGCTTGCTCCAGGTTACATTTTGTCGAGCATTTGTCCCACTTTCACATATTAGCGGTGGTGTTTGCTTAGGACAGGCCTTATTCTAGCCTAGAATGTGTTGTTCAAGGCCGTTTTCGGATTCTTCTCGTTAAGCCTTACTTAGTGGACGTCCACTTAGTAAACTTTCTGCTTTTAGCGACGAACCATGTATTCAGAGCACCTCGCTTCCATCTCACGTCCCGTCCGTCGACGCGTCAAGGCTCTGAAGAAGCTCCAGATCGAGGGTATAAACGTGGAGGCGAGATACTACCAGCGCATGCAAGAGCTCGAAAAGGAGTTCCAGCCTCTCTTCCAGCAACTGCACAACAAGGTTCGCCTCCTCGAGCTGTCGTTTTTCACTCACTGAGCTGGGCAGGCCATAGTATAGCTATTTAACTCTGTTTTAGAGGGCTGCGATCGTCAAGGGAGAGCATGAGCCCACGGAGGCGGAGTGCGAAGAGAAGCTGCTCTACACGATTGGAGAGGACGAGCTTAAGGTACACTGTTAAGTTACGAGAAGTAGTGGTACGAGCAGCTACCTATTGCTTACAGAGACTGCAAGACACCGCGCCGGTTGAAGAAACCCCCAGCAGGGGCATTCCCGACTTCTGGTACCACGCTCTCAACAACAAGCGCGAGATCAGGAGCATGATCTACGAACACGACAAGCCCATTCTCAAGCATCTCATCGACATAAGCTCCGAGGTCCACACCGATCCAGAGGTATGTGTCAGGATCCCGAAGGGTTGTGTCTACGTGTGCAAGTTTAGGGTTTGGCGCTGCGATTCCACTTCGAGCCCAACGAGTACTTCGCCAACACTGTGCTCGAGAAGCACTACAAGCTTCAGATGACGCCGGACGCCGAGTATCCGTTCGTAAGTCAGATGCTTCATACCTAGCACATGTCTAATATGCTGTCATCAAGGACTACAACGGCCCGAAGGCTACGACTATCAAGAGGTACGGTGGACCGCGCGCGATGCGTGCAAGTATAACTGAGCACTTTCAGCACGACAATTGCATGGAAGCCCGAGATGAACGTTACGCAGAAGGCTGTGGAGGACTATGCTGGCCGCATCACCGGTACCGAGAGGGCCGGTTCATTCTTGTACGTTAACCCTTCCTTCCTGAAAACACAGTGATACGCAAAGTTTACAGCAACTTCTTCGACCCGCCAGTCACTGAGTTCTCGAAGGAGCTCAACGTAAGACCGCCCAGTTGGCAGAATGCGTAAATTGTTTGTCTTTAGGAGGACGAGAGAGAGACGTTCCTTAAGGACTTCAAGGTCGCCAGGGACTTCCTCCACTTTCTGGTCATTCCAAGTGCGGTGTTCTGCTACACCGGTGAATTCGTCGAGCGTGGAAGCGTACCACGTCGCGGGTCGAGATACTCGCAGCATCTCGAGGAGACATCGCAGGCCGTCCGTAGACGCATTAGGGCTCTGAATAAGCTCCAGATCGAGAGCCTCAACCTTGACTGCAAGTTCTACCAGCGTGAGCAGGAAACCATGAAGGAGCTCCAGCCGCTCTTCGAGGCAATCCACAAGAAGGTTGGCGTCCTCAAGCAGCCACCCTACCTCACTTTGTTTCAGAGAGCTGCGATCGTCACGGGCGAGCATGAGCCCACGGATGCGGAGTGCGACGCGAAGCTGGTTCACGTGATTGACGAGGACGAGCTCAAGGTACGCTCGTACGTTACGATCAGTAACTGTACGAGTAACTGTTGTTTACAGAGACTGGAAGACGCCGCGCCGCTGGAGGTGATTCCCAGCAAGGGCATTCCCGACTTCTGGTACCACGCTCTCAACTTCAAGCGCCGCATTAACGACATAATGGACGAGGACAGCGACAAGCCCATCCTCAAGCATCTCACCGACATCACGTACGAGATCCACCTTAATCCGTATGTAAGTGGCGATTCTGAAAATGGCAGTAATTAACTGCAAGTCCAGGGCTTCACGCTGCGATTCCACTTCGAGCCCAACGAGTACTTCGCCAACACTGTGCTCGAGAAGTACTACAAGCTCCAGCTGACGCCCGACGCCGACGATCCATCCGTAAGTCAAATGGATGTGGGACACGTCTAATGTGTTGTCGTTCAGTGCTATGACGGCCCAAAGCCAACGGCTACCAGAGGGTACGATGGCTAGCGATGCGTGCAAGTATAACTGAGCTCTTTCAGCACGAAGATCCAGTGGAAGCATGCGAAGAATGTGACCCAGGAGAATGCGGAGAACGATGCTGGCCGCACGGTCACTTCGGCCGAGAAGGACAATTCGTTCTTGTACGTTCAACGTTCTCAGGTCACACTGAAGCAGATACTTTACAGCAACTTCTTCGACCCGCCGATCACTGAGATGTCAAAGGAGCTCAGCGTAAGACAGTTCAGTTGACGGGACGCATCGAGTGCCTGTCTTTAGGGGCCCGCCAGCGAGGCCTTCCGCGAGGACTACGACATCGGCAAGGATATCCTCGACCTCATCATTCCTCAGGCGGTGTTCCACTACACCGGTGAACTGGCCGAGGATGTAAGCGTCCCATAATATGTACTTTATTCCTAGCGTAGCTAGCGTATCGTCGCGCAGGTATGTTAACATTGTTGCGCTTTCAGGACGGCCTCTATTTCGTCGACGAGTCAGAGGACGGAGGGGTCGTCTTCTACGACTAGTAAAGCAATAACACGGGCATCCCACTATTGCTGTTCACGCTTGTTGTCCTTAATGCATCGTCAGTACGACGCTTGCGGGTTATTACACTTCTGGATAAAATAAAAGGTCCTTGAGCGTCATGTGATATTTTTAAGATATCTTGAATTTTGCATTTATTTCGAGCATTTTTCCGGCTGCAGTGCAAAGCTCAGAAAGCTTTTATTGAGTGACCTCTACGGAGGACCCAAGCCTCGACGATATCGACGCGAAAATGCGCTTCCATTTGGCGCGTGGCCCTACTCAACCTCCTCGATGCCTCTTTAAGTAATCTAGGTCACCGAAGCTTCGCTTTCACTGGTGGAATAACTTGAACTTTGTACCGCCATTTGCACGCCGTTTGAGCTAAAATTTGCAACGCAGATTTTGCAGGACTGGTAACGAATGCTGTGCAAAACGATTTGCACGTTCACCCTTGTGAAATAGTTGCAAATACGCAGCTTCCTTCTCGCATATGTAACTCGAATTGCAACGCGAAATTTGCACATGTATTATCTCAAAGCTTTACTGATCGTTTTCTGACATAACACATAATTTACACAAGTTTCAGCTCGGAGCATGACGGAAGCACGCCGCCTGAAAGCCGCCGCGAAGAAGCTGCCCCGGCCGACGCCGAAGGCGATCATCAACGGCTTCATGAGCAAGAACCAGAACCGCCGCTCCCAGCTGCTGAAGGCGGTCAACCCGATGCGCAGCGCGGTGAGCGTACAACGCACCGCCACCAAGAAGGCCGCCTGGCAGGGCCAGCAGTGCTACCGCGTCGGTAAGTCGGACAGAACGGAGAGCTGAGCCAGGATTTAGCGGACCCAGCTGCTCCAGTATGAACGGACCCGGAATAAGCTAGCCCAGGATGGACAGAGCCTAGGACTAGCGGACCTGGAATGTTTTAGGTCGAGAATGAGCTGATCTGAAATGAGCTGTGCCCGGAATGGACCTCACAGATGAGCTAACGTTCATGCAAATCAAGCGCAACCCTCTTTCTATTTTTGCACATTTCAGGTGACATCGTGGGCGTGAACGACTCGCAGACCTCGAAGAAGTTCTTCGCGCAGATCACGCACATTCTGACAGACCTCCACGCGGAGCACCTGGCAGCGGTCACCTGGCTCATTCCGAAGGAAGGTACGGACGCTAGCTGTCAATGTGGGGGCCCGATATGAGCCTGCAACGTCAGCGCCATGTCCACGTGGGGTGATACAGTGGAGACGCTTTATGGAGCAGCTTCACATGCAGAGGTGAAGCAGCCAGAATGTCTGCACGGAGTGGATCAAATGTCAGCATGGAGCGACCTTCATCGCCTGCATGGAGTAGCTATGCATGCATGCCATGGCTCCACTGCTTAGGTGGACCAGCTTCAGGTCCTCTACTGAGCAGCTACGTCACTGGATAGTAGCTCCACATCCAGGATAGACTTGTGCTTTCAAATTCTACGTGATGGTGAAGCTCCAGTCCCTGTACGGAGCAGGTACATTGCTAGGATGAAGAAGATCCGTGACTCTATGGAGCATATGGTTTGACTGATGGCCCAGCTCCGCGTCCCTGCGATGGGACGGCTACAGTTTACATTCCGGAGCAGGTCCAGTGCCTGAATAGCGAGCTCCACTTAGGCTTAGACCCCCGTACCGAACTGTACTACCTACCGTATTCACGATACAGGGTACGGTACGGCGGAGGTCCAGTACGGGTTTCCGTACCGTAACG
>JNEY01001660.1:0-10717 GCA_020875895.1 Aphelenchus avenae
GGAATCTCTCATTTACTACCGGTACGGTACAGAGACGGGTAAAGAGGGATTGAGGCTAGCAGGGAACGGAAACGGTACCGAAGGAGGCAGTACGGAATAAAGAACCGTACATCGAATTGACCGCCTGTGTGGAGACATGAAGCTTACCTGTTTGCTCAGTTGACGTCCCGTTCAAGATGGCCTCTGGGCGATTTTGAACTGCTGCAACGTCTTCTGGCTCTTGCTTCACAACAGCAAGAAGTTGGCTACGGGCGGTCGAGGATGAGGCAAGCATGACGTTAAGTTGCTCTAAATGGCATCCTTATTCGCTAAACAGCCCGCGTGCTATGCGCCAAAGACACTGTGTCGTAAGCAGCGGCGCGACGTTACGCCGTGATCTGGTCACGGATCACGTCATCCTTAAAAGCTGAGCATAATTCCGCAAAATTTCGACAATATCTCAACATTCTCCCTTTTTCATGCTTGCATTTCTCCAACATCTCAGCTTGAAAGCACTGTTAGGAAATCGAAAAATGAGAAAGTTGACGAAAAGTATCCGGAAATTAGCGTATTGGCAGAAATATGGATGCCGTGAACTTCGGCGTGACGAGATTTGGCACGGTCTCACGTCACGGACGGGAACATCGCGCACGGCCCACTTCAGGCGAGCTGACGCGACTTTCAACCGCTCGCTAGTGCCAAGTCTGAATTCGAACGGGCACTTGAGTCAGACGTACGGTTTTCCCGCCGTGTGTACTACGTGCAGAACGAGGCAAAAAAGACATCAGAGACAAATTCCGGCAGTTTAGTTCAACCAACGGTAGTCTGAAGCAGAGGGAAGTACTCTGTGGCAAAGGCGGCGCCCCGCGTGGAAGCGGCGACGTGTTTAAACGGCCAAAAGGAATTTACGACAACATAGGCCCCAGGCCGACTGAGGATTAAGGATTCCATCCATAAACCTCGTAAATCTATCGAATAAAAGGTGAGTTTTTGCCGCCGACTCATGGTTTATCAAATGCTTCTCTCAGAGATTATCGCACTGCCAAGGTATTTTTCGGTTTTATTAAATGAACCCGATTTCACTTCGGTGAAGCGGCATCGGCACGTTGAAACAAAAAGGATAATACCGTCGGGAAGCAGCAGCCAGAATCCTGCAGCGTACGCAGGCGAGATAGAGGTCGCAGGCGGCGAGGTCGCTTTGCCGGCACAAGAAAGCTTTTGCCTCGCCGGGTAAGACAGAGGTCAACATCGTTCAACGAATGAGGAAAACGCGACGCCCAAATTCGTAAACTCGAGTTTACGACATGATCCATCCACACGGCAACCGAGGCCGACCAGTTAAAACGTCGACGGGACATCGGCGCCAGCGCGGCGAATCCTTTACGATGTACTGCTGCGGAGAGACAGTTGCCGCGGTCACTGCGCCCGGAACCCAACATCCGTTGGTGACGCGTACTGGGAAGACATGTCGAGTGCACATTAGCATATCGGCTGGAGCTTGATTTCGTTTTTTCCGAAGTGTCCACAGGTATTCGGAAGTCAGTCTTGACTAGACGGATGCGCCGAGTCGTACCTGCTGTTTTGACTTGGTCGCGTCACGACGTGACGGCGGGACACCATTAAATGCCGCATATTCGCCGCTTTAAGTCTAACGGCACAGCTTTACGGCTCATCAGGCACGAGAATGCGCCCAGAGCGATAACGCACTACCAAAGTCGTCAAGGGTTGATAATCAAGCGCGACCTGGTCGGTCTATTCCAGTCAGAGAGCCAGTAGACTTCACAGGAACGCGTCGCCCTGCATGGGAATGAACTACCAATGCTTTCAGCTGAAGCTCTATCCTCCTCCCTGCGCTGCGCACCAAGGTGGACGCAAGTATTAAAAGGCGTGTCTAACTATTTAAAATACGTTAGGGTCTAACTACGTACGCACCTTTTAGATGACCGGATTATTTTTTGCGCATTTTTTAATTTCAGTACGGTTTGCAGTACGACCGTACCTAGAAAGGTACGTTATGACACGGCAGTACGCAAGCGTGGAGTTTACCATGTTTGCTGTGCATGCATTTGCAGATAAGCTGACCGTTGTAGAGGAAGTATTCCTACCGAAAAAACGCGGATAGAAGTACGAAAAACTACGTATAACGCTCATGTCACATTATTCTTCTAGGACTGTCGGCGTCTCGGATTCCTGGAGAATGTCTCCACTCGTAGCGGTGCACTCTTTGTGTCTTGTTGCAGCTCTTCGCAACACAACGCGCATTTGTCAAGCGTCGCCAGCGGGGCCTCACGCGTCCGCCATAAAACGCCGCAGTGCCACAATGGGTCAGCGGCGCGCGAAGGTTCGATTGCACCGAACTCGGAATGACTTTCAGTTTAACACGTTTCCGCAACGAAGCGATCAGGATGTTGCGGTAAACACAGCGCGAGGTTCATGCCAGCACCTTGCCGGTAATGCACTCGGCGCAGCTGAGGTCGAGCACTAAAGTCCGCCAGGTTTAGCACGAGTGTCGGTTGTTGCGAGACAAAGGACGACCTGACCTTCGCAACACGCATTGCGGCTCCAAGACGTATAATGGAGCGGCCGCCGCTACGTCTAAAAATTTATCTTTCCAACACAAGCAAATATGCGACTTAGTTGTTCTCTCAGGTGCACGTCTAGCGGTCGGCCTTCGACGTGGAGCAGTTCTACCTTGCGAAGCGCTGGCCATCCTCGTCGAGAGGCTGGCCGCAACGTGGCTGTGGACCAAGGACCCAGGTGGGTCGGGGATATCACGAATCGTCAGTACGATACACCCCCTGAAACGAAATTCCGCATCTGGCGGTTGTGCCGAGGGTCAATGCCAGACACGGTTGTCCGACCCTGATGACATCAGTTTGCTGTCCGTCCTTCAACACACTTTGTCGCTTCTTTCTCGGTTTCTTCTACTGCTTCCGACGCCTCTACCCGGTTCTCTTCCCTCTCCGGTACTATCTAGTTCTTTTTGCGACTCTAGTGAAGCTGTCATTGTTGACATTTCAATCTTTAACGGCCCAGCTACCGACCACCGCTTATTTGGCTCCGAGTCATTGGTTCATTGACATTGTCTCTAGCGCATATGAAATATCCAGACACTGTTATGAACGCATTCAGTGCTCTGTTTGATGCACATTTGAAGTCGTTCAAAGCTCTCTTTGCCCCAGGGCTCACTGCTTTGTAGTCCCGCTCTCCCGTCATGTGAACTGACACTATTGATGGTTGAAAGAATGCCGTCGGCAAGTGGGAAAAGAATAAGGTGGGATTAATGGACAGTATGGATGCTCGATGTCACCTTTGACACTTTCCGAAGTGTGACCTGAAAACAATGAATTCGTTGGTTGCTTGACTACCAGTATTTTGTGGACGCCACTTCCTCCAACTGTCTACGGAACTTGTCTGCTTTCGGCAGTATTTTTAAACAGCTTTAAATACTGGTTCATCTCTTTTCCCGTCACATCAGTTTAAGTCTTGTTAACGCTCGTAATTCCTTCTGCATTACTGCCGATTACTTACCTACTCATCTTGATGGCTTCACTTCCGCTGTGGTACGGCAAGCCGGAGACGTGGTTGAGGCTGGTAAGTCCTAATTGTTGTACGAATAAACCCATCCTTTTTATCAGGCCTATAATCGCTCGTGTCATTTCACTGTGATTCTCACGCCCTTTAGGATTACACCGACAATCGCTTGGATTCGACGCGAGGCAATCACAACGATAGCTCAAGGGCGAACGTCATCATGTGGCAGCAGCCGACGAAGGTATCGCTAGCAAACGTTTTTTTTACGACTTAATGATGCGTACTCCTTTTATGCAGAGAGTCGTCGGGATGTACGCCATTGCCGCTGCTGCGTTTTTCACCTTCCAAGTTCTATGGAGCTGGCGATACCTCCTGGAGAAGGACCTTCCGCAAAGAGTCTTCTCCGTCCCTGTCAATCCAGGTAAGACGCGGATCATTTTCGATAATCACACTATTTTTTAGACGAGTGGAGCATGTTCTACGCATCTGTGGCGCTCTGGCCAGTCACTATCATCGTACTTCTCCATCACGGTGCGACGAAGGAAGCAATCGTCATGCCACTTCCGCTATTTCTAATGGTAAGCTTTCGTATCACGAGAAGGCGTCACGAGAGACATGTGTTTCTTTTTAGTACCAAGCGACCGTCGGAAACGCGCTCTACGTCTTCAAACTCTCTATCGACGCGTCGAGGAATTACAACTATGGTAAGTCTGTTGTAAGCCGGCGCTTACTAAAACAGGGCTGGGAAATAACCTGTATCATGATAGAGGTACATGGAATCGGTAATTTTGCGGAATCGAAAATCAAAGTCCGTCAAAAAAATAGCGATCCTTTCGGGCCGAAGGTTGCATAGTAATACCTTCTTTTAGACAAGAACTTCTTCTGGTTCTCCGTCAGCATTACACTGCTAAGCTTCTTCATCACGCTTATTTACGGCGTAGTTGCGCTGAAGGATCTCGGTGATGGGTACAAACTGTGTAAGAACACGGGCTCATTCCTCATCGTTCGAGAGCCCACGGTTACGCTTGGGTCCCATAAGCGCTACCGCTTCCTGCAGCGGACGCCGTTGTGCAGTGAGCTTCAGTTCACTCCGCTGTTGCAGGTAGGCTCTCTTTGCAACGACTGCTAGTCGTTTGGTCACATCGGCTAGGTCTGCAATAAACTTAGACGCGACACCCCCGAACCGTACTCCGTACCGTACTGACCCTCCCCGTACCGTACCGTATAATACGGTACGGAATACGGTACGGCCGTACCGTACTGCCATACTAGTGCATTTTTAACAAGAAAATCATGCCGTACCGTACTCCGTACTGAGGGTGACCATACTACTACCGTACCGTACTACGTACCGTAGAATACGGTACGGAGTACTGTACGGTACGAAATACGGTAACATCTAACTCTACCTCAACATCTAACATCTAACTCTACCCTCAAGTTGCGAATACATTGGTCACTGTCCTTGTGGAACGCTCAGCAACATGATCATTTCTCAGGTCGGCATCCGGCATCAAACAGAAAGGAACCTTTTCAGCGTCAGAGCATTGGTGTGTGAAACGTCATTGCGTGGATCATGAAAATCAGCAAGCAGAGCACGAAACTGGAAGTTATGCCGCTTGCACTATTCCTCGGTGAGTTTTATTGAGACTGCTGATACAGCAAAAGACGTGCAGGGTAGCAAGAAAGCAACATTATATAAGATTACGTTTAAAACGGTGCGGCACACATGTGATTCTTGTCCGACATCGTTTTAGAGGTGGAAGCGAATCAGCGGAATCATGCCTTGGGCAACAGTTGTGTGTGCAGAGGTGTCGGCCTGCATGAAGCTGAAGACGACGTCACCTTCCTTCGTGGAAACCGTCTTGCTCGCGCTGCCCTTGTGTCCGTAGTAGGTGTCAGGCCCGGTCACTACGATCGATGCAGTGTAGTGCTTATTGGCTTCTATCTGAAATAAGTCGAAAAGCAGTTGGGCCCAGTGCACGATTGCCAGTATGTTACTTTGATGGGCTTGTCAAAAGTGATGTCGACGAAGTCCGATGAGTCCGATCCGAATTCGATGAGTTGACCGATCGTTCCGGTCAAAGCCTTCGTCGCCAGTACGAGAGAGCCAAGAGTCAACTTTGCCGCGATCTAAACAACTCCGTATTACAAAAATTAGCATTTTCGAAGCTTACGGAGTAATTCACCGGATAGCCACCATAGTAGAAGCTGCATGGACCGAAGCCAGTGACGGTAATTGCTCGGCTTACCGAAAAACTGATAGCCTCAGTAGACCCGCTGATGTTCCAAGTGGTGTTCCTAAAAAATTTGCCACTTAGGTAATATCAAAGGGCCTTTCCATTGCCCTTTTGGGAAGAAAATTACCTGTGTGACAACCGCTCGCAAACGTGGCTTTCCGGCGCGATTCGTGGCGTGTCGAGAAAGATCGACTGCGGAATGCCGGCTGCGAACAATCTCAGATCTTGCACCTTCTCCTAGATTTTCACACCATGCGTACAACAAAGTGGTGCCTAATATCCGACCCCGTCTGTCAGGACTGCTTCAGCAGCTGGACCTCGAGCGAAGTCTTCTGCAGTCATGGTGGGAAATCGCACGTGTTGAAGGATGCCCTCAAGCGACCATCGAAGCGTTTCGCCATCGACCGGGAGGTGGTTACTAAAATACGGAACGTAAGCGCATAAAACCTCACTTTAAAACAGTAGGAGAGCCAAATGAGTTTACCGGGCACACTCAGCCTTAGCCCAGGCCACGACCCTTTCGTAGACGAGGCTCTCCTCGGCTTCTAGCTCGCGCTGCACCAATACCTGCACAGTGCCGCTTCGAAGCTGCGGAAACTTGTCGGACTTCAGGAGAGCTTCTCCATGGCGCTCGACGCTCTGCCAGAATCTGGAAAGTAGGTAATAAGCTATATAGTCCGCAATTTCCTACTTTGGCGGAGCATCGTCGAGGAAGTACTGGCCGGCATGCACAATTTGTCCGACGTTCTCGGAGGTTATGCACCTTTCCAGATGATTCATGACGACCTTGGTCAGGCTTCCCACCAGGTACTTCTTTCCCAGGTACAAGAGCGGGAATACGTCGGCCTCGGTGATAGTCGTGGTGCCCGTGTAGATGAATCTAAATTCTCACAAGTTATCACGAAACCTCATTAAGTTTAACTGGAACCAGCTGAAACATACTCAGAAAAATAGGGCACACCCTCCTTACTAGGGCCGCAATCGGGGTTTGATGTAAAACCAAAGACCGGAGCAATAGCTCTGAAGCCGCTAAAGACTGCGCACCGACGTGCTTACTTGAGGAAGGCTTCGAAAGCCGCTGGGTTGGAGTGCATGACGACGACTGGGTTCTCTTGGGACACGCTGCCGAAGAACATCGTCTTGAAGACGTCCGAAGCGAGGGCCAGCATCAGCTTATGGGCATGGAATAGCTTCGGCTTCTAAACATAGCAGCTCTGCGTTGGCCATTCTGACAAATTTTAGCTGCTGGAACATCGCTTTAGGTAACGAGGTCATTCTAACCGGCCTCGGGGCGAGCTCGCCGTCACAGAACAAATGGCCTGCCAAAATGGACACATATACGAACCTTTTCTTTTCGTGATCGTCGACGACGCTGATTTGGACGTCCGACAGTTCCGGCTTGAGCAGAGCGCTGCCGAGTTGTATGGGAAATTCGGCTGCTCCGACGCTAAGGACAACTGGCATCTGGTTAAGGTCGCAGTCGTCTCCTTCAACTTCGCTGGACGAAATCGGGTGAATCGCGGGAAGCATGACTGTAGCAAAAGGTCGAAGAATTAAGCGAACCTGAAAGGCCAAATGTTTAAAAAGTCACGCGACAAATGCGAAAACGTTGTCTTCCAGGAACACTCTCCTTATATAGGAATGCAAAGTGCACGTTTTTCTCAGCTAATCCTAACGCTACTTCAATATACGTAAGATCCAAAAGTGCAGTCCGACAGTTTTGACATAGACACTCCAAAGAAGTTTTTGTATGTCTAAGCCAACATTACGCTTTCCTCGGCTCCGCATATCCAGCACAACAAAAGCAATCACCTATGGAAGCGGAGGAAATATTGGGAAATAATGAGATGTCGTCGTAAGACGCGATAAACAGCCTCATAGCAGAAGCAACCTTTCTGGTATGGGTCGATAGCTCGCCAACATGCGATGAATCACGCGAATCGATACGCGAACATGTTGGGTGGATGGCCAACGCCAAGCGGGCGTTGAGTAGCCTTACACCAGTCGTCCACGGAAATATTTCGACATGACCTAGTGCACTTTCATTCCTCGTATTACTCACAGTATTGTGATTCCAAATGCGTTGAGTCGGTCCGGGAATAAATATCGACGAACAAGCATGTCAGAGGGGACGACGGCAACAAAAGACGCGCAGAAGGCCTTTCGTCGGTAATCCGAAAGAATAGGTCGTAATGACGATCACAGGATCGTCAGAGTCACCGGCTACTCCACGCTCGGTTCCATGGAACGCAAGCAGGTGTTTGGCGACGGCATTCCCACATCGGGCGAGCCCGCTATAGCATGCGTCCAATAACGGCCAAGAACGTGCAATTGCAGCAAATTTGCCCTGATTTGCCATGACGTTCTCGTGGATGGAGAATTTAGTGGGTGAGAATCAGTAGTGCCTACTTACATGCTACAGCGAGCCGGCTATGGGACGCATTCCATAGCAGTAAAGAAGGGGGAATTTTATGTGGGTCCAAAGTGATATGAGAGCACGGTCGGTGAGAAGACTTTGACATGATAGTCTCTCCTATAGAAGTAGTAAAACCCGAAAGTTTCAGTTATACTGGACGTGTATGGTAAATCTCGTCCGTCAAGCTTTATGCAACATGCTATAGCGAGCGCACTATCGCATGTGTGCCATAGAGAGCAAGAAGGGTCAATTTTATCATAACTGGGATCAAGGAGGTCTTCCTGCATGCAGAACTTAGTGGGGTAACGGTCAGCTGAACCCTGATACATGTTATAGCAAGCTCGCTATGGCATACATTCCATAGCGGTCAAAAAGGAGGAATTGCATCAAATTGGGCTCGTGCAGCTTGAATTGTGAGGTTTGAAGTTCATTTAGGTGTGAACAAATGGCACTGTGTAAACATGTGAAGGATGAGGTAGATACTAATCTACAACATTGATAAATAAATCCCAACGACTTCCAAACGGGCATTTGCCCCAAATTTTAAGATACTAAGCCATCCAAAGGTCCCAGATATGAGGTCGGAACAAATCTAGAGAGAGCACGGTCGGCGTGAAGACTTCAACACGAAACACGTTTCAAAGCTCTTTCGTAAAATCGCAGCTTGTACGTCGTCCACGTTAGAATGCCGGAGTTCGTATGCCTATGAGTACCAGCCGACGTCGTCAAATACCATAGACCAGCTAGGGTAGAGCTGCACAAATATGACGAGGTACGTTAGAATAGCAACCGTCACCTAAGCGTATTTTGATTGATAAACGAAGCCCAGGATGGTATTACGCGTAGAATCAATGGTTTAGTGATAAACGCATTGGCGGTAGCCAAACGTTCATGTTTCCCATGAGGACGCTATCAGCTTGTCGTAGCTAAGTAAGCGGAAAATGCAATTCTGGATTAGAGCAAAACCCAACCAGCGAGTGAACCCTTGCGGGCATCACAGTGACGGACAGCAAGTCCACGATGCTGATTAAGAGTTCCCACAGGTTGAAGGCAAAGTCAACCAATGACTCCTTCGTGCCGAGAAAACAAACACTGGTGATGCCAGGATGCATACTTACCTCGAAAACGCTATTCACAAGCTGAACAGCCTCCACTATCGTGCCGTAGTGGTCGCCGCACGCTTTAAGTTCGTGCACCAGCACTACGCTCCGCCGCTCCAGGTCAGAACCTCTGACCTCATACGGAGGGTTCATCGATAACATAGTTACTCGCGTTTCCACTCCATCGTGTATGCCACGGATGCGGTGCAGAAATGTAGAAACTGCATGCGCCAGCGTGGCGCAGCAGCAGTTGAAGTAGCACACGACTACGAGGCCAATGGACGTCGTTATTTGTGCTAGTACGGACATCAGCACGGTCAGATGCGCGAACATACCTGCCTAAAACGCGGGACTTAATGCAACCATCCCTATTGAGGAAGCACAACGCTGCTTTCACCGGCTGTCACATTGGAATATTCGGCCAATGCTGAGGTAATGTTCGCTTCGAACTCCTGCTTGTACATGTCGACAACACTGTGTAGCCCTAACGCAAGTATGACCACGATCGTGAAAGCGATGAACCTGGAATGTGCTCTATGTGACATCGAAATGCAGGCAGTGTCTACCTTGATATGCTTCGTTTTAAACGCTCCCGTCCTTGTTGAGAGCTTTTGTCGGCCAGACGACTCAGCGTGTAACGAACGACTGTAAGCCGACCTCTAGCTTGATAGTACATGAACACAATCTAAGCGATAAGACCATAAAATCGAGCAAGCGTTCGGACATCGTAGACAGTGGAAGTCATACCATCGTGAAGAGGTCCGTGCTCGCCAGCTTAGTATGAAGATGGTCACCGAAAATGCCGTGTTACCCAATACCAAGGAGTACACTGGTTCGTAGAGGCTCAGGTACGATGCTAAGGCATGTTTTATACGTTCATACGCTGATAAGAAACATGGATGACGTTAACGTGCATGCCGCAAACAGCAGGACCGTCCATAGTGCTTTCATTGCTAACCAGCCTCGTCTTCCTGGCGCCGGGTAGGATAAGCATATTCCAGTGCAAGGGAGGAACTTATCCAAGCATCGAAAGACGTCGTTGTCACGATTGTCATCGCCAGAGACATCGATACAGCAACACCTCATTGAGGAAATGCTTCGCTGCGCGTAAGAAGTATGGCGAGTGATTCCTTGCAGCAGTCCGGTACGTTAGTTTGCACAGAGGATCCGATTTCATCCTCTTGTTTGCGGCGAACGAAGAAACACATGTTCTTTGGCCGTTTATTGGGTCCATTCGACTTAAGCAACCGGCATGTGCCATACACGTCAAACAGAAGCTATTTGAAGCCATTTAGGGAACCCACGCCATGTGAATGCCATAGCCACAATACCTTGCTTTGCACGATCGAGCGGACTCGAGTGCAACTGAATTTGCTTGAAGAATTACGAATTTCGACAGCTTCTGGACAAACAAGCACTTTAGAAAAACAGTAGTTTACGCTAGTGTT
>JNEY01001661.1:0-10696 GCA_020875895.1 Aphelenchus avenae
TCCGGGTAACATCGGGTTACGACGCTAGCCGAATTTTCACCTTACCCTGTGAGCTCCGCAGAATTCAAACGCTATCTTAACGGCACGAAAGGTGGGCGGGAAGGATGGCGTATGCGGACTTTCCCGGGTCTTACCTCGATAATCCGCAGACCGAACGCACCGGGGAAGCCGATTTGTGTGAAATCGAGTTCCAGAGACCCTTCATTGAGCAGACGCGGAAGCGTGGCGCAGTTGTGGACGAGCTGTTCAACGGCATGCTTCATGTTCTCGCTTGCAGGGGCGTGCCCCGAAAGCAGGTCGTCCACTGAGATGCGCCGAAGTTCGCGCGCGGTTTCCTGGCGAAGGAACTCCCAGCTGAAGTGGTGGAAAACGTCCCCATTGAGGCGCAGGCTAAGTGACTTTAGGGCGACGAAGTTGCTCATAAGCGTCTCGAAGTGGCTCCAGACGGTCGCGCCACCCGAGCCGTACACTGCCACTTCGTCCGCGTACTTCAACGTAGCGGCAGCCTCGAAGATGATGCCGACGCCGTGCATATTCCACGCGTGTTCGAAGAAGGTTAGGCTGGTGAGGGAGTGTGGCCCGATGGTTTCGGCAACTTCTCGACAAGTCGCCTCAAGCGACTTCTTGCTCAAGGGCTCGTATCGGATGCTTCTTCGTTCGCCGGCCGTCAGGTCGTCGCAACTGATCCAGGTGTCGGTGAAGTCAACTTGGAAACTGCGGCGACATGCGAGCTCGGCGGCGTACTTGACGACGAGGCGTAGAAAACGTCTTTCTGCGAGTTTGGTGGCCACGAGCGTTTTGTAGTCGGCAAACTGGAGCATGACTAGGAGCGACTCGTTCGGCAGCATGCTTCCGACGCTGGGGCTGAAATTTATAGGGTATAAAAGAACTTACAAAGCAAGCTGTTTTACGTTCGTGACCGCGTTTTATGGACAAGAATGATGATAAGTATGTCAAAAAAGGATCTTGATTAAGAAGAGCGAAACACGGTTATGTAGACTAATTTTTACGTTCGAATGCAGTCCAGTCTAGGACTCCGTGAACTCGTCAGAATGTGCTGTCCTGGATAAAGTGAAGAAGTTTTCGCAGTAACAGACCGAGACCATAAGACGGACAAGGGGGCTCAAGCAAATCGAGTGTGCTCCTTCCTACTGCATAAGTACCCATGATGAATCCAACAATAGCGCCTAAGCCTCATCCATAAACCAGTGTACTTCCATTAAGCAAGCAGGATGAAAACCTGGCTCTTCGAGAAGCCAAGCGTGCCTCTGAATTGCTTCCGCCGCCGCAAACTTCTCAAGCACACCCGCTCTTGATCTCGACGGCCCACCGACGGTTGCTTGTGGCAAAGCGATCCGACGACGGCGGCGACTATAATGTTTGAGCAGGCATGAATCGGTTGCGCATCGCATTCGCATTCGCAATCACCGTGCGCATATTTGTCGACGCGAGAAATCATCTAACGCCGCCGTCGCAGGGAGCGAACGCGCGCCCCACTGTCCACAACGTGACCGCGAAGGCGTCGATTACTCATGCAAGAAGCAAACACGGACGCGGGGAATTTTCGAACGCCGAAAAACAGTAGGACGTCAGATGATGGTACTACCGCGATTCCGCCTAGGTCAAGCGATGGGCAAATAAAGTGGGTTAATTAGAGAAAAATACGCGTATGTATCTGTCGTCCTCGGCTAGGACATCGCTGCTTACAAGCAAGGCAGCGTAGCGTTTTGGAGCGAAAAATATGGGAAAATCTAGAATGACGCATTCACAACGGGTCATAAAACACGGAGCGACGCATGAAAGGTGTGTCGCAGCGATGGCCTACGCAAACAGGACAGGCCGTAAACGAGGAAGAATTACGTGGGAGACGAAGAAGAACGTCTGGACCTCTGTCCAAGTTCTTTCTTGATGCTTGTGGCGAGGGCGTAAGTTAGCAGATGTAAAAACAGTAAATGCCTACAACGCATAAATGCAAAGTTTCATTAGGGGAAAACTACCGGTCTAACGAAAATGCTTTCGTCGCAAATGTTAGTCTGTTTTCGACAAGAAAAAACTTGGTACCAAAGTTCGTTGCTACACGTTGTGCTTTGAGCCGTACGCTAAAAACCTCCTCGATTATCAGTAAAGGAACGAATATTTTAAGCGTAATTTTGTCATTCACTCAACAAAACTCTCGGGAAGCTAGTTCCGCATTACGCTGATATTGCTTAAGTAATGTTGTCGGCAAGGTGAGTCAGCCTTCTAGCAAGCGTCTCGCATTCGCAGCGATGCACGTTTACGTTACGCCAAAGCTTGCCCTGATTCGCTGACTAATCGCTTTCTCCGTCACCTTGACCAAAGAACGGACAGTTTTGGGCGCACTAGCGGTCAAATAAGCGGCGACACAAGTACGGCAGATGCAACTAGAAATCCGGCACATCTTCCTACAGCTTGATAATTATATGAATCCTACTTAGCGCACTTGTTGACGAGTAGACTGGGCAATAGCCAATTGTATTGAGCCCGATACGGCGCTTGTAGCACGAGAGTGTCATTCGTCTAGGCCATAAGGCATTCTAAAAACAATGTCCTAAGCAGCAAAGGCCTAAGCTTTCGGTGAAAGGTTGCTTGCTGAACTCTCTGACCGGATTCCTGACGAAAGGTCAGTTTACAAGCCAAACAGCAAGTCTTGGACTCGAAGACATTGTCTTGACATTTTCTTCTGCGTAAAATAATTCTAAGGATATTTATTGTACACGGAAAGGCACTGAGAATAGCAACCATAATATGATGTGTAACTGAATAAAATCGCTAAGCCTATAAGATTGAATGTAGCGGAATCATCGGAGGTACATGAAAGCCTAAACGACGGAGACATAGCACACTCCGTTGGGCGCGACGACGTCGTGGGGCATGGGCGCCGGCTCCGTCGTCACTTCGGTGAGCTTTGCCGACGTCTGCGAGGACGCGGTGCCCGGCTTGTACTGACTGATCGCGGCCATCATCTGGTAGGTGGGTATCATCGCCGGGTAGGCGTACCTCCACAGCATCTGCTTCGTCATGGGCGAGAAGGGCGGCGGCGAGAGCGGGGAGCCGACGAACTCCACGGTAGGATCGAGTTCAGAGTCGGTCTCGGCGACAGCGGAACTGAACGTAAAAGCATAGGTAGTAACTTTAAGCCCGACAAGGGCGATCTGGGAACGATGTTAGTCCGTCCCCTAAAGGCGAGTCTGGGTCGATACCACACCGAGTGGGCCAAGTCCGAGCTCAAAGGGAGAAATAAGAGGGAAGCGAACGCGAACCAGGTTTTCAAAAATCCTCAAATTTTTGAAGTTCCGAATTTTCATGCATTACTTCTAGCAGCACATACGTAATAAAAGCTTTGAAGAATCAAATCCACGGAGGGACGCCAGGATTTCACAGCACCCAAAATTTCATTTCGCAGAAGGAATTCGTATATGAGCTACATATTAGAGGTCGGCGCTGGTACCCCGTGCCAAACCCGTACCCGTGGTGAGCCCACCCGTGCCGTACCCCGTACCCGTGGGTGGACAAAAAGTTGACAAGCCGTATACACTAACACTGGCATAAAACACGAACCGTATTACGGCTTGGCCCGTGTAATACGGCTTTTTCCGAGGCCGTGCCGTGCAGGGCTGCTCCGGTTACGGTTACCGTATTCCGTACCGTACCGTATTCTGTACCGTATTTTACGGTACGGAGTACGGTACGGCTACGGGTCAGTACAGGTTGCCGTACCGTACGGCAGGAACCCAGTACAGCGCCGTATTCCATACCGTACTGCTGGCCAAAAAATGCCCATTTTTAGCCGAAATCGAGCAAATTTTGGGCATTTTTACCAAAATCCGAAAAATTTCGTCAAAAATGACGGGTATGCGTTCGCATCTAACTCCTTTTTAACGCTTAATGTTGATGGCGTTGTTGTTTGACGTCCTAATGTTCCGTTTTCCCTGCGAAAAGGCAGAAAATTTCTAATTTTTTGTTACCGTACTACGGCGCCGTACTCCGTACCGTACTGCGCCGTACTGGTACGGTACGGAGTACGGTACGGGGGGGGGGTTCAGTACGGTACGGAGTGCGGTACGGGGGGGGGGGTTTGCCGAACCCTAGGGTACGGGTACGGGCTTGTCCTGTAACTTGGTACGGGCGCCGAACTCTACTACATATCCTCTAATGGCGGCGAATTGGGTTGATCGATTGGCCCTGTATTTCCTGGAAATCAGCAAAAAATCAGATTGTTATTCAAGCGCACTACATCTTGGCGCTCTTCAGGTCCGAAGCAGACTCCTACCTGAGTCCAAAATTTAACAATGATGTCGATCGCGCCACCGCCGCCTCCAAAAACAACGGCCGATATCCGCGCAAAATCCGATACCGCTTGTTAGACACACGGATAATTTGAACTGACTGACGGTTTAAACTTAACCGTTCAGGCAGTAACCACCAGATAAAAGCAGGAAGCCTGTAAAACAATTTTCACTAATTATATCTCCTTGCCGCCTCATAATTCCTTCGTATCACCTGCAGGGAGCCCGAGAAAAGCCATCCAGGCCTATGTTGATAGCAAAAGATGCACGATTTCCAATGCCCATTCCGATCCTCGACCAGCCCTAGTACGAACAATAAGCCAACGAACTAACAGGAGCTCCGCTGCGAACAAATTCTCTCTGACCCTATGTTAATATCAGCACTAAGAAGAACCATCAAAGCTAAGCACTGCTGCTTACCTGAAGGAGTACTTTGGCGACCCGACTACTTTGCATCTACACACTTTCCGCACCCATTTGCGAACGCCAGAACAGTAGGAGCAGACGCATATCGTCGTTATGGACGCTAGGAAGAAGAAGACGGCGAGAGCCGCCATCGGAGGCACTGGCAGAATCGCGAGGATCTCTTCTCGCATGGTCGTTGTGGAGGATATGTTGAAGACGGTCGAGTTGAGGTCTGAAATAGTTCTTTCTTTTAACGCTGATAAGAAGGACGCTATTGATGAAATGACGGTGAAAAAGCTCTCAATTGCAATGAACATTCTAGAGCCGCCAAGCGAGCAGACCTCGAATAGCGTTAGGGCATCCAGTACATGGATCAGCGCGAATCATTTCCACGCAACGTAGAAAATGGGAATAATTTAGTGCATAGATAGCAGCCAGTGAAAACCGTGTTAACCCACCCATTCCGTTCCGTGTTAATAAAACTGTATGCCGTTCCATTTTTTTAAAATAATTGAGCAGTTTCTGTGCAAAACGTCAAAAGTGCCGTGCGCTTTCGTTCCGTAAATCGACAAGAAATAGCACGGTGCCGCAGTATATGCGCCTAACCCTACGCGGAGGGACAGTCTCCAAACTTTATCCGCTTTGCCATAGACTTGGCGTAACCACGCCGCCCTACCGAACTCCGTTCCGTTCTGACCCTTCTGTGCCGATCTGCGTCCATAGAGTACGACTAAGTACGAAGTACGGTACGTACATAAGTACGGAAAGGGAACGGCAAACGGCCGTTTACCGTGCCGTCCCCCACTAAAACTGCACGAATGGCGTCATTTTTTTAGCCGTTCCGTACTCCACTTTGTACTAGTACGGAAGGGGATTCGGACTGTTTTGCCCTCCCCGTGTTTCCCGTTCCTAAAAAACAGAGAACGGCACGAAACGGAGTACGCTCCGGCTGTCCACGCTATGGCACTTACCCATCTGTTCCAAGCAGAGTTCTTGCCGCAATTCTTCTACCGCTAGCAGAGACAGCACATAGGGACATTCGAAAGTCAGGCTTAGCACTTACGCGAGCACGCACAGGATGCTAATTAGGCGCGCCGGGAATAGTCGTGCCGGAGCCGTCATCTCTTTGATGAATTATGCGCATCCCCTGTGGCACAATGCCACTGCAAACAAATCCGCAGCTAGCGACGGAAACTGGTGCGCGCCGAATGGGCGCTGTTCGGTGGGAGTGGGAGTCCGCCTCTTTCTGTGGAGCGCGTTAATCTTCGAAGTTATTTTGGAAAAACTAAAATTCATGTGCCTTCCATATGTGCCAGTAAAATATGCAACTATCCACGCTTTCCTGCATCAACGATAAAAGTGAGACTGCGTACAAAAACGACCTAATTGGTCAAATTCTTGTGAATTTTTGCTCGATTTTGGCAAAAATTTCCCAAAAGTTTCGGCTGAGCCACGGCTTAGGCTTAGCTCAAAAAATGTTCATACGGACAATAATTCCCCTCCCCTGATAGTTGGCCCCTCTCGAATAATTCCCTTCGCTAGCGGGGTCTACGAACAATAGTCCCCCAGTGGAATTATTCAAGGAAATACGGTAATGACGCAGACGGTACTGATTCGCGGTCCTCTCCTTGCCCTGTCATCAGATTCGGGTCGTGATCCCTTCCTCACCTCTACGCCGCCATGATTTGCTGCGCATGTTGACCAGGATAGTGTTTGATGCGTAAACAGCTACCTACGAGGCATGAATTCGACGCGAATGCATTTGACGGAATTCAAAAAGCTGACGTAATCTACAGCTTTTCATAGCAAAAAAACTGCCGAAATTTCCATGTTTGGCCGAGATTCGCACACAAAGGTTTTACTGTTTTGACAAAGATGTGAAAAACCGCGCAAACTTATGCGGCATGCATGTCGCTCTCTTCCCTGTAGTCCATGCTAACACCTAACACAGGTCTTTACCCTTTCCCACACCTTACTCCATTCGACGGAACCAATGGGTCCAAAAACAACAGCCGGGTAAGCAGTGTGGTATTTGCCTTCACGTGTTACAACTGAGTCAACAACCGAGTGCCGTTCGAGGTATGTTTGAGTTACGGCGGTTCGGCTTCCCCATGGCTGACCCGCGTGGTCGGAAAGCAAGGCATCTTCCGAAACCTTGTTCGCCTCCGAGCACAATCGGATGTCGGGAAAACTCAATCCACTGGACTAAAGGCACGCTTAACGAAAGGTCTGTTTTTACAATAGACAATTCCATTCCAGCAGCATAAATCATAGCGCATGCCAAAAAAGCAGAGTAAGCAAACTGGGCCCGCCGCAGTAAAAATCGACTGGAGCGTCGCGTTAAATGGGCACAGACGTAATTTTGATAAGAACAACCCGACTTTTCCAAAGGCATTCGTGCAACACGCAGGTATTCTTGACCACTTAGTTACAGAAATCCTCAAAGCAACGCAGTACAGCAGTCGCAATGCTTTACAACCATGAACTCAAAACGCGCGCTGAAGCTCGACGAGTATGCGTGACAAAACGTCGTAAAAGGTTTCTCTTCTCAATTCGGCTCTCGAGCGGAGCGGAGGCCGTTGTTGACTTCCGAGAATGACGAGCACGCCTAATTTCCTGGCAACAAGCGTCATAGCGCGGGCCAAACTCCGGACTCCTCCCTGGTGAAGTCGAGTACCTCGAGCACGTGAGAATAAACGTTTTCATCCCGCCGATTCACCGCGCTCTCCCGTCAACGACAGGGGCTCTTAGCGGGCGGTCAATGCCCGAGGAAATGAAATTTGGCATTAGCCACGGCCCGGACGGATGCCCTCTTCGAGAGGACAAGTCGATTTTTGAGCCGCTGCCCGCAGCAGGGCCACGGCATGACGGAATTGAGGGGGATTAAAAGTCGTGTTCTCGAATGATTTAGGCGAGTGAGCAATAACAACCGCCTACGAATGAAGGAGAAAAGAAGTGTCAAATACACGCACGACGGAAGTTCAATGGAATGAGCAGGAGGGTGGGGCCATTAAAGCTTTTGTCAGGCTAGACTTCAACGCCCATAGTATATTCCGTTCCGTACCGTACTGCTTACCGCACTCTGTGGTACAGGGAACGGTTCGGCGCAGGTCCAGCACGGGTTTCCGTACCGTACAGTACTGGTACGGTACGGTAGGGATTATTCTCTGACTGAAAATGTACAAGCGTGGAGCATGTGCTGTACCGTACTCCGTACCGTACCTACGGTGGTCCGGGGGTGTCGCGTCTAACTCAGTGTCATACCCATAAGTGTAAATTTTTCGGAAGATATGTTATCATATTATTTAGATGAAAGTGAGTCAGCGGCCCGGGCGGATGCCTTCTACGAGAGAACACGTCTATTTTTGAGCCGCTCTGCTCGGTAGGGGAGCTAAGGGTGCACGATGGAATGGGGATTAAAAGCCGCGCCCTCAAATGATGTAGATGAAAGAGCGCAGAAGTGGGCAATAACAACCGCCCACGAATGGTGAACAGATGTATCAAACACATTCACGACGGGAAGCTCAGCAGAACGAGGAGAAGGAGGATAAGTGCGGGTAGGGTCATTCAGTGAAGCGAGTATAGCCTGCAACCGCTGGGGCATGTTTTTTCTTCGGGTAGTTGTCTTAGAACAAAAATGTATCACATCCTTTGCTGACCGAGGTTACTGCCAAAAAACGAACGCACCATTTTCACAAAGCTGTATCCGTTAAATTACTTAGAAAAAAAGAGTAGACGCAACGGGCCAAAGCCCTGTTCGAGAAGACAAGTCGATTTTTGAGCCGCTGTGCTCAGTTTGGGGGGGGGGGTGCGACGGAATGGGGCATTAAAATTCGTGCTCTGTATGATTTAGCCGAAATGGAGCAGAAGTGAGCAGTAACAACCACCTATGAACAAAGGCGAGGTTAAGCTATGCGCGGCTTGGGATGACCGGACACACAGACCGAGAGGGATGAGTTATTTCGCGAATATCACGTAGCTATCTTTGGCCTGGCAACCGTACCATGCGCGTTCCCTTCCGTGCCTTTCCCTAGTATGGAACGACACACTACGGTACAGGGGGAGCCTATGTTGTCTTAACTACCCACTCTCTTGTTCCGTAGAGGCAGGCTCACACGGATCGCGTGCGCAGCGGCTCAGCAGACCAACTGCACGTCTTTTTTTTATTCAGTTAATCAAGCACAAGGCATATTTATTGCTTAACGAGACGGAATGTTAAGGCATCGCTGTTAATCTCGATTGAGAGCTTCATGCGGAGAAGAGCCTGCATGCCGAGTACGTTCGCATGTCGAAAATGTTTGTCGAGCGGCGAGACTTGGCAGTAGACGACGTATTTTGGGTCCTAAAATACTACGTTTATCACAAGTGTTCTATTCGTGGGCCTGCTTTGTGAGTAGAGCCTATCCAGTCAAAAATGAAGGATAGAAGAGTCCTCAAAAATGAAACGTTTCTTGACTTCACCACATCCAAGTTTAAACTTTCGGCTCGAAAAAGTACGCCCGAGACATGTCGTTTTACTGAAGAACCGCACGGAAAACGGTCAGTTCATCGCCGATCCGTTTTCCGTGCCGGTCCCCACGTAACAGAGTTCGGCACGGCGGGGTCGGCTCCGAACGGAGCACGGCAGGGAGTGGGGTCGCCGCGGTTACATCCAGGCAAGTTAGTATCGCCATTATGCTTTTAAGCACGTAATGCATACCTTGTTTGCCTTCCTTGTCGGAATGTTTCTAATTTTGCATGGAAGATTGATAAGGCCTTATCGATAATAGTAGTGGATCTGCCCGTACTAGCAGACCACTTTGGCCCCCTTCAAAGGCTATGTAAAACCGCGTAGGGATCGGCGAGACCCCTCCAAGTCGGAAAACCGGACTGGTGGGACCGCTGCCGGACGATGGCTGGAGCGGAATTTAGACTGGAATCTCGCTCAAAACCCGTTTTTTGGTGGGAGAGCCCAGCCGGTCGGGAAGTCTGATCTGTGGGACTCCTCTCGATCGAGCTGACCGTATTTTACGGCCAGTCGCCGGCCCGATCCGGACTAACGTTCCCGCCGCCGACCCCCAAAACCGCTCCACAACTAAGAAATTTTACGACAGCGCGACTCATTATGCCACAAACCTGAATAGCGACTAGGAGCGCAGACGGAGCCGTACCGACGTTAGGCGCTAGCGCGTCGACGGTCTTTTGGGCCAAATAAGTGCCGTATACGCTAGTGTCTACGAGGAACCACACTCGTAGCGATGGAGCGTTCGCCCTGCACGAATCACGGCACACTAGAGAAACCATGAGGCGATGATTTATATTGTGGACGACGCCTTCCGCGGGAAATGCAGGCGAAGGGAATTCGCCCGGGCTCAGGTTCGGGATCTCGGTCAGCGCTCCGAGCTAAAACACGGACGGTGAAGTGCCCAAAAATCGCCTTTTCAATACCATTTCCAGGCGCTCTCCGTCGATGTCCATGAGCATGATGTCCACCTCGTCTGGCAGTATCGCCTCGGATGACTCGTAACGTGACGAACTCTAAAAACAGAAAACAAAAATAGGTAGTAAATAATGTAGTGAAAATATATAAAATTAAATAAAACAATAAAATAAAGAAGATAATTTTGAAAATAATTTTTCATAAAGATTTTAAAACATTAGTAGGTAAACACCATAAAAAAGGGTGCGTGCTTGCCTTCCACGGCCACGGCAAGACATGCGAGTCCTCCTCCCCCTCTTCGACAACCGCGGTCGCAGGATTAGTCTTGTTCGCTTGCGCCGGCGTCGGAGGCGGATGCTCTGGCGGTGGCGGAGGCCAGAGGAGCTTTCCCTCGTGGAGTATGATGGAGCCACGGACCACTTCGTCGCCGAGGTTGATAAAGAAGCGCTCATTGTCACCTAAAACAGGTAAGACAAGGGACTTTCAATTAAATTAATTAAAAATCCAGACAATTTTCGCTTTACTTTAACAAAAATCACACTCAATAAAGGTTTGTTTTTAATAT
>JNEY01001662.1:0-10687 GCA_020875895.1 Aphelenchus avenae
GGACCAAGTAAATGTGTTCTCTGTGCTAAAAATGACTGAAACGTTTCTGGGGGAACCGTTAAAAACGCGTGCTCCGTCTGTTAGCGCGCACCGGAGCGAATGACCCTCCGAACGGGGCACGTCAAGGGAACGGAATGCACAGATCCGGTACCGCAATCCGGACAAAAGGAAACAACCTTTTAACCCTGCAAGTTGCGTACTTCGAGCACTGCTCAGTACGCATGACGGCGAGCGTGCATGCTTCAGCATACGCTACCGCTTAGTACGCATGACCAGTGGCGTACCGACAGTGGGGGCAGGGGGGGGGCTGCCCCCCTAAATGTGGATCCTCGGTACGCCACTTCGCATGATCGTATGCACGCGTACAACCTTGGCATGCTGCACACATTTTCCTACTTATACCCAGTACGCCGTTCTTGGCCAGACACGTTACGGAATTGTAAGGGCATGCTTCCGGATGCGGTACTGCTGCGTAAGCACGATGCGATACCATCAAACCGGGCTGCCCCTTCTGTCTGCTAATCTGTCAGCATACCTAGCTTCATGATCGCGATATCCCCACTTTCTGTTACTTTTATTATTGGTCCTTTCTAAACTAAGTCCTGCGGATAGGCGAAGCAGTCACCGAGAAATTTGCTCTATCGAAGCTGCCAACAGGATGTAGAATGGAGGATAAGCAGCGTAAGGGTGGAATGCGCGCTAGCCAAAGGAGACACATTTTTGGGCGAAAGTGTCTATGGAGGGCAAAAAATGACCAAGCGAAGCCTAAGGCTGCGGTCAAGTGCTTGCTGGGACTTGCGACAACCAGAAATATTAAGCCTGACGGGTGAAGTGCAAGTGTCTCGACGCACCGAGACAACCCGCTGTGACCAGGCATGCGCACCGAGGAGTGCGCAGCGCGAGAAAATCCGCTGAATCCGAGACCTTCTCTCTCGACGAGAGAACAACCACTTTTTCTTTTCGCAGATTTGCTCTCTTTTTTCACTAGGATATCCATAGGGCCGCCCGCTGTGCGGTTATCGGCCGACGTGATCGACGCAAAAGACACGCAATAATGACGACTTCACGTCTAGGGGCGAGGTGGATAGAAATACAAAACGAGTAAGCCGCGAAGATGGTAGCCGGCCCGCAAGAAGTCGTAAGCGAGCGGACCACCTGCTGTTTCCGAAATGACGCACATAGTACGCTTTCAAGCCCTTTCTGTGTACGAGGTAACTCAACTGTATGTCACCGAGCGAATTTTCTGGGCACAAATAACTCATTAATGTATGCAAAGCATGTGGTTTTCTCCAATCAATCTTGGGCACCAGAAATCATCCGAGATGACGGTTTATCACAGTCATGAAGAGGCAAATGACAAACTTCGTAGTAAGACTCTTGCATATTAAGAACCTACTGAGTATGTGCCAATGCCAAGGCCAATAGACGGTTATGTCAAAGCATCAGAAACCTACAAGCATCAGAATAGGGTGTGTACAATAATCTGCTGAGCTGGCACATGATGTGGCTTCCACTTAGAATGCTCTGTCGCTAGACTTGCTCGGCATCTGCTAGGGGCAGTCTTCAATAAATATTTGAGACTCAACTAAGCAGCTTTGGCGGGCCCAAAACAAATGCGAATCGAAGTTTCTCAGGACGAATGTCCACGCGCTCATACGACTTCCGCTACAATGTTTACCCTTCGGACATTAGCAGTCGGACCGCCTCATGTCGTGTAATTCTATCTGGCAGAGACCCGCGTGTAATGCATGCCATAAACATGCTGACTGATCGTTAGTGCATAAATGGTGCAAATGTTCCTCATGTGAGTCACAGGAAGAACATGTATTTGTTCCCATGTTCCCATCAGAAGGTACGTCCCCGGATGCGACGCGGACATGAAAACTCCCATGTTTACTGAGATCGTTACTATGTTGTCAACTTAGATACAATGGGACACCATTTGCCCCTGTTACCTATGCCATGCTGCATGCCGACTTAAAGGGTCCTTCCATCTTTCTTTTTGGTTCAATAATCAGCAGCTCAGCAAGTTAACCGTAGCGATTGCTCTAACGAGCGTGGTCGTTAGCAACATCATTGTTTGCATTTTCTACCGGTCGTTGTATAATTAGCATTTTGCCTTTGCGAGGTTCCAAATTTATTCGTAGCCAAAACACGGACGCCAAGTCCACGCAACACATTCAAGTAATCGTCTTAAATAAGGAGAGCAACGGAATAGCGCTCGAGTCCCGTCAGTTGTCGTCTGTCGGCTCGTAGGCCACGTCACGGCCCAGCTCCTTGGCGAACTCGTAGTAGAGGTCGCTGACGTCGAGCGACGGGAAGCGAGTCTTACCTTCCGGCGTTATGTGCACCACTGAAACACACGGTAAGCCCTTTGCGTGGGTAACAGAGGAAGCAAAACTGGCGAACAAGCGTACCGTTGCAGTTGCCACCGGAGCCCGCATCGCGATACGTGGCGTGCATGATCGCACGACGAGCCAACTTCAGCGCCTCTTCGTCCGTCATCTTTGGCTTGTAGTAGTTGTCGAGGATGCCGTAGGCGTTGAGCGATCCGGATCCGATGGAGCACACGCGCACCGCCACGCGCTCTCCGTCGTTGTTGACCGCGAAGATCTGCGGGCCGCGCTTGTCGTAGCCAGCAACCATAGAACCCTAAAGAAAGTGGTCTTAGAGGGCGAACATGCGTCGTGCTACGACGTACCACGCTGAGACCGTAGCCTCGCCAGCCGTACATGACGTTAGCGAAGTACTTGCTCGCCGCAGCTACCGTGATTGGCGACTTCTCGCGGAGCTCAAAGAGCCTAAAACATTCCGATCCTAGGCGGATACTTTTCATGCGTTGCCGTACTTGCAGTACTTGGCGACGATGCGCACCCAGTACTGGCAATCAGCCGCACCACCGGCCATGGTTGCGACCATGCGCTCGTTGATGTCGAGGATCTTGATCACCGTTTTGGACGCTAAAAGTTTCGAATTAACACGTTTGAGATGCAGACTTAAACTCACAGATGTATTCTCCGGCAGAAGCACGCGAGTCCGCCGCCATGACGATGCCACCTTTGTCGTTCTCGGTGGCTGGCTCGTAGACGAAGCCGAGCGTCGTGGTTCCCTTGCGGAACTGCAGCGTCTTCGCTGACTTGCCGAAGTGTTGCGCCACGAATTCTTTCGGCTAAACAGGTAAGGTCGGCTTGAGCCTTTTTGCGCAGAATTACATTTTCTGTTTTTAAATTTTGCTAGTTTCATGTTAGAAGTACTCGTAAAACTTGTTATTATTGTTGCTGAAGAGAAATCGAACATCCTTACATCGATGCCCATAGGCGGCATCACGAACTGAACAGTGCTTGGATTGGGCTCCTTCAGGCAGTCAGCCTTGAAGCTATCCACGTCCTCGTCGTCCCGCAGGTGCGCATTCAGAGGCAGCATTTCGAGTTCCACTAAAACCGAAGTACTTTGGCTGGCTATAGAAGTATTGAAAGAAAAGACACGAAACAAACTGTGACCTGCGACTCGCAAAATGACATAAGCAACGCGCATGGGTATAGCGGGAGAACTAGTGAAATGATGATTTTAAGCGTGGCGTTGTGCTGTCAATTTCGTGGCGTGATGCACGTTCTCATTTGGATGGAAGGCATCTTTATGCAGAAGGTTTTAAAAACAAGATAACCTACCAAGACAGAGTGTCATAAGCAAAATTGTGAAAGTGCGCTGAAAATATGGCAGAGCGACAGAATTTCCCCAGGAATTGTTCTTGAACACGAATGTTTGTTTGCATCGTACAAGTTAGGTTCGATGACAAACCAAGCAAGGTTATGAATATTATGCGCTTTTCTGCTGCTGCCGCTCACAAGTGGCAAGTGAACCGGTGCGGCGAAAGACTCACCGAATCCGACGGGACGAGCAAGAGCAGACGGGAGAGTGCACAAAATAGTGAGGCAGCAAACCGCAGTGTCCCGAAACCGATAGTAAAAGTCTGTTTGTTTCTTTTTTGTACGCGCATGTATTGTTAGGGAGCCGAAAGTTTGCCTACGAAACCCTTCCTCCCGCCTCTGAAAAATATGTTTACCCCTGTCCCCTACAGTTTCTTTCGATGGGCAAATACGCTGCGGTACATCTGGAAGTTGACGAATGACGGCGCGGTTAAGACGGGTCAGTTGTAGAGTTCTGGATGAAATGCTTCACGGCTTGAACATCCTGCTAAACGCGAGACTTGAACATCCTGTGGGAGCGGGTTTCTCGCGACGTGGATCTTGCGGGTGCCACGCTTCTCCTCCTCCGTCAGATCGTCTCCATGCTCGACGTCGAGGGTATTCGATGTCATGATGATTTCCTTAAGCTTGTCCAGAAACGTCTTCTCGTACTTGTTCAGCTTGTACCATTTGCGCTAACACGTGATGGGATCCTTCTGGACTATGGTGTCCGGTTGGCCGGAAAGGACGCGCGCTGCTGAAAAAAATTATGCAGTCCAGCGTGACAGCAATGTGGTTCCAATAAATCTTTGCTAAACGAGCTCACAAAAAAGTGAACTCTGATGCGCTTGAATCTGGTTAAGGTATCATGTTTCAGGTTCCTTGATGTCTCCAGGCCATTCTACACAAGACGGAGGTCCTAGAATATGCCTAAGGGTACCCATTTTGGGAGGCTCATTCTAAGTTCCTTGGCATTACCGCACCGCACGATCATGTACCTCGTAGGAGAACTTATTATTTACATGCAGTACAGGCGAGCCATATATATATACAACGGGCAGGCTGAATTAAAATGGGAAGGACTACTGATTAGGCTGACCGGAAAGAACAACAGCCAATGGGATTGACTGGGAAAATCGGGTGAGAGTTTTTTCGCGTAGATGATCACGCCAAAATGTATATGCAAGTAGTATCCCCTAGATGATTTTCCCTACTTCCCTTTGAACCAGCTCAGCTGGCTAGCCTAAGGGTAGTGGCATGTAGCTTGTAGCATAGTGGCACGATGATTGCGCACCGTGATGGAGGTCGCTGGTTCGATGCCCCGCTAAGTGATTTTTTAAAGTGTGTATGAGACGAAAATTTTAATCTTCTCTATCCACTATGTGCAACAGCCCTAGTCATATAATTTTTCTGCGGAGACAAGTGTAATTATCAACAACAATTTATTTCTTGTCTTTTACAAGTAGTCAACAGACAGGCGGGCACATTACTTAGTCTTCTTGCCGAAGAAGCGATAGTAGACGTCGGACATGTAGACATTTCCCTCAGTGCACTCCTCGCAGAGCTCCTGGAGCATGTAGACCTTGCCATTCTTGCGGAAGATCTTGATCTTCTTGTAGAGGCACTTGCCGCAGCGATAGGTAGTCTGGCCGAAACGGGAACGGGTCATCTTCCACATGGTGTCCTCGAGGTCGGCCTTCTTGCGCTTGTGCTGGTGCTTGCCGGTGGTGGAAGGGGTCGAGTCTTCGGAGTTCTTTCGCTTCCGGGTGGTCGTCCTCTCGTCGGCCTTGCTCTTGGTGGTGTTGGTCTTTTTCTCATCTAAAATCGAGGGACCGTCTAATAAATTCTTTTGGGGACCATCCGAAAAATATAAATTTACCATCAGCGATCATGAGCGCGTCCATGTCGGAGTCGTAGTCAAGGATGTCGTCGAAAGACATTGTAGCGGGAAAGTTGGTAGCAGAAGACTGTTCGGTAGCGGTGTAAATGTTTGGTATGACGCGAAATGCGAAAGTGCCCGGATAGACCCCCAAAAAGGGGCGGAGCTAGGCACGCGTGGCACAAAGTGGGCGGAGCCTACCGACGCATGGGTAGACACATGGTCGCTCTCCGCATCGGGTCAGTATAAACAAGAACACTCGTCCGAACATGTTGTCTTCCCTTATTGATATCCTTGCCTTCCTGTCCGACACCGACCCCAAATTCCTTCACTGGTAAGCCTTCCGCATAAACCTGTTTTTAGCATGGTCTTTAGTGACTGGGACCATGACGCGACCGTCGATCTACTCGAGGGAGAGCGAATAACCACGCTCCACCTCAAGAAAAATCGCTCCTTCAAGTTTGCAGGGCTTACAAGACGTTGCGCAAGCCATCAGGCATACCATGTCAGCCTGGGGATTAGCGTGGAGCAACACTACTATTCGCGTTACGGACGTGAGCTCGACTATGCCCACCTGCCGTGCGTGATCGAATTTGGCGACTTTGGTCAAATCAACTTTTACCCACTGGAGGTGGTCACTAGCAAGCATCTTGCTACCGCACTCAACTAATTGTACTTTCTTGCCAGGTCCCGAGTAAACATTTGCACCGTTGAGTCCGCACTGTCCATTTCGCATAGCAGCCGTAGGACTTCGTCAAATTTATAGCCTTTCGAAAGTTGATAGACCATAAAGATGGCAAAGCAACCGCATGCAATTGAGGTGCGAGGCTGGAAAACGCACCGATTTCTTCGCACTTTTGGAAATCGTGATAGGTAATCCAGTAGATTCCCCTTTGGCTTACGGCCAAAAGGGCAGAAAAAGTACGCCTGTGTGGGTGACTCAACGGCAACTACGACCCAATGCGAGCCGTCCATGTAGTGCGGATCAAGGTTGACGACCATTACTGATGGGAAACTTGAGGTATAGGGGATACGATCGGAGGGAAAGCAGCCCCTATAGTGAGCGCTGCCCGCTCTCCGTAGAATCGCGTCGATACTGAGCGAGTCCATTCTTTATTTTCAACGAGTAGTAGAATATTGCGACAGAGCACAATAGCCACACAACCATGTAGACCAGGCAGATTATTGCATACTGCCAGTCATTGTGCCGAATGGCACCGCAAAATTCGATTGGCGTCACGGACAGCCAATCCGTATAGCTATTATTTTGAGACATTTTATTTGGGACACAACCGCTCACTAGATTGTCAAATCTGAACTGACGGTGCGTGTGTGATCAATGAGGAGCATGCTCTCGCTCTCCCCATACACAATCATTTGGACGCCACCAGCAGGGGTCTCTGTGTGGAACTTAACGTGAATATGACATGTGCCCGTACGGATCATATCATAGCCGTCATCATTATCCAGAGTGGTAGAGAGGTTGAACACAAACAGAGTCCAACCCTTTTTGAACATATTCATCGTGATCCCATTGGAGTCGGGAGGGCGAAGACCGACCGCTTCGTGCATGTCATGAAATGGCCTGGCGAATTTGCTGGAGGTCGCCCATTTGAGATCATACGGCACATGTGGATACACCGTGCCATGCGCATTAATTGAAATGTCGCGGATGCCAAAGTTCTGGAAGTTGAAAGGATTCTTCTTCCATGCACCTTCAAAAGCCGCGGGCTCCACGAATCCCACAATGATGCGTCGTGGGATGACCTCCGTGAAAAGCATGGAATGGAAGTCACGACGCCCACTGCCGACGGTCTCCGTCTTGAGCTCAGAGCGGCGAATGGGATAGCGAGCCGGTTGAGTCGTCAGCCGACTGGCAATACTCAAATTGAGCCCTTCTGTAAGGTTAAGCATTTTGGCGTATAGCCGACATGAGAGCAACTCCAGCTTGTAAGTGCCGTCATCGGTGGCCATGATCGTGTATTGCGGCTCGTCATGAGGCGTAATCTCGAGGTCAATGTCCACACCACTAATGATTAGGCGATCCTGGCCGAACACGTCTGCATGGATACGGGAGATCATTTCAACGGTCATGCTCTCCTTGAAGAGCTCCTGGCGGCTAACGAACCCGGTGTCCGTGGCCGCCTCAGGATTCTCACAAGGGAACCAGCCCCCAGCAGAGAGGTAGGACCTTTTGTACTCATTGGAATAGGACAGCTCGCTGTCCAAATACGCCTTGTAGGCATAGAGCCCGTTTGAGTGGAAGACCTCCCTCCCATTAATGGAGACCTTCATATTCTTGATAAACGTTGCGCCGATGTATTGGATAGGTGCAACGGTGGCGCCTGCAGGGAGATTCTCCCATGTGCCGTCATCGGCCTTCTTGCGAACGCGCATTTGCGTCACGAGGTGGCACTTGCTCAAGTCCAGGAAGCTGGAACCGGGCGAAATGCGAAAATGGAGTGGATGTACGGAGATCTAAATGTTACTGATTAGCGCAGCATGACCGATGCATATACTTACCGGGTTAAGCGTGAGAATCTCCTTGAAAGCGGCCGATGTAGCGGTGACGTTCGTCGGCGGTGTGTCGAAGATGGCGAGGGAACTCGACACGGAGTTCTGCGATGTAGAGTCAATTTTTTTGAACGTTAGTATAGTCCAAGTGCGTCACGACGCAATTTTTATTCGGAACGGAGACGGAGCACAACCTTCCTCTAAGACTGCTTGGTGTTAAAGTGACCCGTTTTCGGCGCCGGCCACTACCAGTCTGCACACGGCGGGCCAGGTTGCGTGCGCTAGCGCGCCCCTGCTCCACCATAGCGTCCGCGAGCCTATGACCGTCTGCCACGTTTTCGAGGATGCGCGCTCCGGCGTGAAGGCCCTCCTTCCCAATCTCTTTAGCAATGGGCTTTACCAGCGGCACGAGGAAGCGCCAGAAACGCAGCAGCGTACCGCCAATGCCGCCACCACGTTGAAATGGCACTCCTGTAAAGTACGCCCCTCCACCATACTGAATAATGTCGTCAATGGACACTTCGGAAGTGTCTAGTGTCACGTGGACCATGATGCGACCGCTCACTGTGAATGTAATTTACTTAAATGAGCGAGACTTTGCGAAAGAGCAGCGTGCATATCACATTGCCGGTTGAGAACAGGACTGGCTGATTGTCCAGTGTGCGTATGTCGATGAGGATCTTACTCACGTCACGCGCGGACACGTTGCAGTAAAGGGGAGAGTCAAAGATGCGCTCCACGTTATCTCCATGCCTGCCCGTAACCGAAACTATACGTAGCAACTGCGACATGCAATCGCCCACTACCACAGGCTGAATAATGTTAGTGTATATTGCAAGATGGGATATGCCCCCCTTGGATGTCCGGAGGGTGCTCTGCGACGTCTCCATCGCGTAGTTTTTGTGCCCGGCTATAGCCGAGCACATAATACATCTGGTTGGACATGGCAATGTACTTGATCTCCGATGTGTTAAAGTGTATCGCGTAGCGCATAGCATCTGGGTTGTACTTAACTTGGATTTTTAATGCCGAGAGTGCTTCATTAAGAGCCCGGGCAAAGGCCTCGGGCGTAGCGTAAGTGCCTCTGGGCACTTGCACTCTTTCTGTCGTGCCATCTTGCATGGCGACGTCCACGTAGACTTCATGGCCGGTACCGATGGCCGGCCATGAGTGCTGGTACGAAATGGAGTGCAGGGCGCACTGCCAAGTCCCGTTAAACTCCAGTTTCTTGGGCAGTTGGATAGCATAGCGATTGGTGGTATTGCCCTGACCGGGCGTATTCGAAGGTAAAATCACCACAAATTGCTTGGACGACATGCTCTCGTGAATGCAGATTGGTTAAATGAGCTGCTGCTCTGTGATCCACTGCTTATCTTGTGGGTTCTCGTCTACCCAGGACACGCAGTACTCGGTAACGCCACGCCGCTTGCGCGTCTCCCACACGTTGGCAATGCGCTTTATCGCTAGCTGCGCCTTGGAGAAATTCGGTGCGTAGAATTTACCGAGGATATCCTCACCCTTCTGGTCTTCGAGTGCATACGTGGTTGGATTTCCGGGTCGCACGCGGTTAATTTTGAAGACCTCCTGTGAAAAATTGGGCAGGTAGCCTTTGGCAAAGGGTCCCTTTGCGACGTCGATGCGCACCGTCGTGCCGGGAACATAGCGCACATCTTCCTTGTCATGCTCGTTGCACTTTGCGTACAGTCGATGCCAAACTGGCTGCCAATTGTGCTCTGTCATGTCAATGGGCCGCATGCCCGTTACACGACACTTTGTATGGTTGAGGGCGTCTACAATGCTAGGCAAGACATCCACCCACTTGTTTGTCTGATTGTGACTGAGGTAGCGATATATGCGTCTCTTCAACGTCTGGATGGCTCTCTCCGCGACACATGCCTTTGTGTCGTCACTCTGGCTGACGTGTTTGCGTATGTCCTTCGTCTTGAAGAATGCCTTCATCGCCGGGCTCTCAAATTCGAGGCCTTTATCGCTGAATACCTTCCACGGGAGACATGGCATTTGGTCAAAGAGTTGCTCAAACGCGACCTTCATGGATGCTGTATGCTTGCTCTTGACGGGTGCCGCAAATATACGCCTACTCATCACGTCAACGGCCAACAACACGTAGTTGTAGCCGTCATTCTGCGCTTTAAATTTTTGAAAGTCCGCCAAGTCCACTTGCACGTCGGTCATGTATCCAGAAGGGACTGTACGAAGGCGTTTGTAGCGTACGCGCCTCCTTTTATGCAGCGTGTAGGTACGCTCACTTTCCAAAAAATCTGTTACATCTTTGCGTGTAACGGAGGGGTCATGACGACGAGCCTCCGCTAGCAAGTTACGCACTCCCGAAAAAGAGGCGGGAGAGCGCGGGTCTGTATACAACCGTCTCAAAAGCTCCATAATGTTGGTCTGAAGCGTAGAGCGATGCCAGACCCCTCTTGAATGCCTCCGCCTTGCACATATTTGCGCGTGTCCGCACGGTTCGTAAGACGCGCCTTTATCTCCCGCGTTCCTGGTGGATCCGGCGCAAAAGGCAATGGGTCGAGCAAGTGCTTTACCACCTCCACAATACTACTATTAGCGACTAGGCGTCGATTAAAGTTGAGGA
>JNEY01001664.1:0-10669 GCA_020875895.1 Aphelenchus avenae
CGTCATGAGAAACTGTCCCACAAACTGGCAAAGCGCGTAAACTTTAAAAATAAAAAGGTTTCTTTAGACTCATTTGGAGCGTACGGAGCAGTCTGTAGTCATCCCTTCTCGACTTCTTCAGGTTTTCGCTGAGTGACTTGTACGCCAAGAGTGTTCGAAGTTCTATCGCTATGCTGACGAGCGCCGTGATAAAGTTGTAAGCAGCTGATATGCAGCTGGATATCTTAACGACGGCTTAACACAGAAAGCATCAATGTGCTTACTATTGCCAGTGTTTTTGACCCGTAAACTGGCGAATGATATCGCGTTCCGTCTGGATTACTGAAAGTTACAGCCACCATCTCATTGCTCGCATAGCAGGCG
The DNA here is from genome assembly GCA_020875895.1 of Aphelenchus avenae. Classification (NCBI taxonomy): domain Eukaryota; kingdom Metazoa; phylum Nematoda; class Chromadorea; order Rhabditida; family Aphelenchidae; genus Aphelenchus; species Aphelenchus avenae. The sequence goes on from JNEY01001664.1 coordinate 364, forward strand.
GCGCATGGAATCGGAAGAACGATCAAGAGCAGAATGATTAGCCGCAGTCGAGCGTCGCTCCAAAGCTACATGAGTGAGTTGCGCTTTCACGACAGGATCTTACCAGTTTATGGTCCATCGGCCGAACGATAGCCGTATAACGGTTGACAGCAATGCAGGTGTGCATCAGCACTTGGAAGGCAAGGCAGTAGTTCACCAGAACAAACCCCAAGCGTAAACGCCACGGAACCAGGTAGAGCTGGTCCGGGATGAAAACGTCGAGCCTTGACAGTTGCATTGCTTTGACGACCTAAAACGTGCTCAAAATTGACTCATTGCAGAGGCTCACAATTTCTCAGTTTTCAGACTTGGCCGGGCCGGGTAAAATAGCCACGAAGGGCTGGTCTGGCCAAGATAGGTTTTTTGACAAATTTTGGTCAATTCTTATCTTTGCCAAAAATCGCTCTGTCGGCGCCCTTGGCAGGCTGCTTTATTTTTAACGACTACAAACGACTGGTTAAATCCATTGAAATGGTACAAACGAATACTAAACCCACTTTTCGGTGTCATTCATGTTTTAAGAAAAAGCCGGCCGGCTCCTCGAGTTTTGGGTCCTCCTTTTTGGGTCCCGGAGTTTTGGGTCCCCCTTTTTGGGTCCCGGAGTTTTGGGTCCCAGAAGAAATTTCACCAGAAAATTCAAAAAATGCTTTTTTCGTGCTTCCCGGGACGTTTTCCATTGTGCAAGAGTTAATGGAAAACTGATTGATGCTCAATTTGGCTTGCTAGTATGACTTTTAAGCAGCAAAAATGGTTTTAGATCGTTGTTTTGGTGAAATTTTTTCTGGGCCCAAAACTACGGGACCCAAAAAGGGGGACCCAATACTCCGGGACCCAAAATTCCGGGACCCAAAACGTCGGGACCCAAAAAGGATTTCGAAATTTTAGCCGGGACCCAAAGCTCTGGGACCCAAAAAGGGGGACCCAAAACTCCGGGACCCAAAAAGGAGGACCCAAAACTCGGGTTACCAGCCGGCCAGGTCTAATAGCAAGGCTTATGGGCCGGCATGGACGTCGATTTAAAAGGTCCGTTGCCCAAGGTTGGTCGACAAACACAATAAAGGGCTCACCAGAAAGTCGCAAACGTCGATGAAGCTTTGCCAAAGAAACAGTGTGTAGAATCCAGCGGTGAACCCGGCAGTCTTTCTCGATATCTGGCGGAAGACGCAGATGTCCACGCTGAAGTGAAACAAAAGGAGCGGGACCTGCACTATCAGTGCACAAGTCACGCTAACTGCTTCCGTTGAGAGCATCTGCGCCTAAAGCATACGTTATATTATCGCATTCTACACGCAATGCTTAACGCCATGTTTTTCGCGAAACGCTATGAATAGTGCAATGAGTAAACTGCTGTTTTTAAAGTGCGTGCTTAGGCGTACGGCGTCTGCCGGGAGAAGATTGGAGCGACCGATCTACTTTTTGGTGAAGGTGTACTTTAACTATTCGTTAACGTTCACGGGATGCCAGTCGGTTTGCGTTAAACGGTCCAGCTAAAAGTTGTACCGGTAAACCGATGCGGGCCCTACGCACGGATATTGTCCTTTCGCGTGGTATCGATACAAACCTCGCGACGAGATGAGTAGCATCGCTGGGCACGGATGGACAAGCCTACAAGTACAAAAGCACACTACAAAAACGCCTGAAGCGAACGTCTGCCGCCATTTTGCGTGTAGCATCAACCACGTAGCGACAAGTTACGCGTCCTGCGTACGCCGCGACGCTACGGCTACCAAGCTGAGACTTGCTCACCGAAGACTTGTACCGAGCAAAAGATCGTTCCTTTCTGCTCGCTCTTCCGTGTATCACTTTCAGTTTTGTCGGACCAAACGTCCTGATCACGTATGAGCGTACGACAATTACAACTTGCACAGTGACCAATCATCATCTCTTTTGGATAATTAGCGTCCAGAGCAATATTATAGCAATGCAAAGTGTCATTTTAACGGTTAATTTCCTGATTTTGGGATTCAGTCGATTAGGCAGTACAAGCAGCCGCCCGACATGGAACCTACGTCCTTGGTCGTCTTCCGGTTTGACTAGCAAGGGATATTCATCAATACCACTCGGCTTCCGAGTACGTAATGAATATACTGCGTGAAACTCTGAATTGCTTCGAAAACCGCTTTTTGGAGGCAACATGAACTGCAATTAAGCATCATACCCGTCCCGATAGTCAGATAAAATGTGGCAAATACTATAAAGCCTCGCGGTGCCCGGAAGCCTGAATGCCCGAAGTGTACGCAATCCGATAATCGAACACATTAAGTGGCACATCGAACCAGCAACAAAACCAAAAAGTTCGAAACGTTTAATTCCTCAACGTGCATGTGACCCTGGTACAAAAAAACCGTGTCTTTTGCAGGGACTAACTTAATCTCACATTTACAAACGTTTCGTTGTTCATTAAACCAAATAAAGCATACTCTGCGTCCGTTCACTATGACCTAAAGCGCTGGTCAAAAGTTTTGAGCCGGCTTGTAAGTGAGGGCTTCTCGGAATATTAACCAAAGAGTTTGCAAAATTAAGCGTATCAAACGGTAACCAGGGACAATGCATTTCTAGGAAAGTACATGTAGCAATGTAAAACTTCGGGCATGCATACACGCAGTCATGCGTACTAGGCGGTACCGCATGCAGATGCAAGGCCTGCATATGCATTGCAAGCAACTACAGTTGCAAGCAGAGTTTGTTTCTTTTATGAAGTGTCAGAGGAAAATTGATGTTTTTAGGCAAATACATGCAGCATAATAATGCTTCGAACATGCGTGCACGCAGTCATGCACGTAGCGGTATCGCGCGTGCAAGTATGCATTCGTGCACTAAGCGATTTCGCCTCCTAGCGGCACGGGACGCAGGAAAATTCGTAGAATATGACATGTTGAGTGCATGCATGTGAGCAGTCATGCGTACTAAGCGCATCAGCATCAAGAGGCTTGCACTGTACCCTGCACGGCCGCTGAGTCTGACAGTCTTCTTCCTATTTCCAACTGCTGGTCGACGAGGGTTTCTAATCGTCGGCCTTTGACTTTTCTGTGCCTGGTGGGCCGCATGCAAGCCTACCCTGGTGACCTAACAAAAATCATGATTGGGAGGGACGCACAATCTTGATTTAATGTGCGGCTATTTACCAGGCGGAAAAGAGGAAATCTGGATGCGTGGCATGCTTGATAACTGGGTTGTTAGAAATAATTGTGCTTCATATCAGCCAATCAGGGTAAACAGGCATCGCGGGTCATGAAAACCCCCAAATAGCGTACCCGATACTCGCCGCTAGCGGCTACTTCTCCGGTGACCCTAAACTGTGCCTTCATGACCCTGTTTTGCCACTCAGTTTGCCTGAGCCTATTTTAAAGCGGTCGTTCACCGACCTTCTTTGCTAGCTCTTCGGTAGACAGCTGCGTGATCGTAGCCTTTTCCTTGCGCACAGTTTCAATACGCAGCATTTCCTCTAGCCATGCCTTCGAGACACAACATTCGTCTTGGAGTGAGCGAAAATCCGCGTTGCGTGTTGCCTTTCCTGGGGTAGCTTTTGAGCCCGGACAATGCATGAAATACGCCCACACTCAGTAACTTCACCTAACCAGTTCCCCGCATAGTTCTGGATAACGTGATGATTTTGTGGCAACCGTGCTCACACTCACGACCAAAGAGGTTCACTTCTCGTCAGTCTACTTCCGAAAGAATTCATCTGGCCGTCCAAATGGTACGTTTTCAATGCTTTCACGGACATGAACAATTAATTTTAGAACGGCATTACGCCTTTTATGGAGACGATGATGGCATTTGAGCATTGGACAAAACAGTTCCGAGCCTACCAGTCGGGGCTGGCCTTCTTCTTTCACTTCACGTCTCTGTTCCTTATACTGAAAATAGCGAGGCGCGTGTTCAAAGCTAACGTTAACGACGTGTCTGTCATGCTAAAGACGTTCCTTGCGGTTTGGATTATCGAGGATCTGCTGGCACTTCCGTACACCGTCTTCATAACGGCGTTTTGGCGTCCTGTCTACCTCAGCTACTACTCGAGAATGTCGTTCTTTGTAAGCTTTGGAGACTGCATTCATGGCTACCAAAGCCTTCAAACATTCAGAAAAGGTACTCAAATTTTCGGTTTAGGTCGTATTATGGGAACGATCGTTCTCCTGCTCCATTCCAATAGTAGTCTTGTGCCTTACGCTGGACCGAACGCTGACGTTGATTCTCGGCGTTTGCTACAGGCCTTTCCACAGCAAGATCCTATGCTGTACTTGTTGCATCCTAATGAGTGCCTGCTCGCTGATGGCCCTTTATTTATACCTCTATCCAGAGTTCCTAAGAGCCGAAGACCGCAAAGTGTACGAGGCCTTGAGTAAGCATTTTCTTAAACCGTTTTTTTACCGAGTTTATTCCAGAGTGTCAGGATAAGCTCTGCTTTTTCCAACAGCCGGACGACTGGCAGTTCCTTGTGCGAGTCTCCGTCGGGACCCTAAACTTTGTGTGTTCCGTTGTATTTTTCGCGTTGCTTCACTACCAGCATTTCAAGCAGCAAGCGTTCGTGCAGCGAAGCAACTTGAGAAGCTCGGTATGCCAGTGCCACTCACCGACCTGTCTATAGTGTATGGTGTATTTAGGCCAATGCGTTCATCACGTACGCGGTAATCTCAGAGATTGTTCTGAACTTCCTACCGCACGCTGGATGTCTAATCTTCGAAATGGTATGTCTGAGCAAGCACACGTCTTCTGAGACTCTAACCATTTTAGGTTATGAGCGTGAGCATCTCAAGCACGTTTGGTACGTACAGTCGCTTCGTCACATCTCTCGATGCGCTTATTTGCGCCGTCATGTATTATCGGAGGATGTAAGTACCTCGCGGACTCGAACACTGAGATCTATGGTGAACTTTAGGCAAAAGTCCCACATGCAATACTCTGTTTCCGCATTCTCAGCACAGAGTACTTCGACAATACAGCCACGAGTAGCCCTACCGTCGAGGACATTTTCTGAGCTCAAGCTCTACAACAGGCATACAACCGCAATTAGACCGTTCTCTACTCCATACTCGGTAGCTTGATACACTAAAAACTGAGGATGATTGGGCTCTCACAATATTACAGAAGTGCGTCAACACAAATATCTCAGTACTGGCAATCAACAAAAATAATGCGAAAAAATAACGAAGTGAATGAAATGATACTGTCTTAGGAGCTTTTCGAGCCGCGTCCGCAAGTAGTCGCCGGAACTTCTCCAATTTATTCAAGCTAATTAAGTCCAGCCACATGTCTCGAACGTTCTGCTCGGACGATACCCAACGCTTACAGTTCGTCTTCGATGTTAGCTCCTTTGTGTGGAGAATGCAGCCGGGTTCACTGCTTGGGGCAGGAATCCACTGAAGTCGTACGGATTATTGCAATGGTCGGTGTTGCAGACGCAGCGGAAGAGGAACTCGATCGGCTGGGGCTTGCGTGAGTGGCGGACCAGCTGGTTGAAGTCGTACTTCTGCAACCCTCGTTTTGCCTTGATTTCGCTTTCTTTACGTACCTCCAAAAGGCAGACGGAGAGGACTTTGTGGATGGGCATCTTCTGCTGGAAGGCCACGTCGTAGCCATCGGTGAAGTCATTCGCGCTACTTAGGCCGAACGTCTGAGCGGTTCGGAGGTTACCTTTCGAGTCAGGATGCGGCGGAATGAGCGCGCAATACGTCCACTCCTTGTTGTCCACAAGCTGCACGTTGCCCTGAAATTGGAAGGTACCTAGCATTGTTTCCGATGAACTATGGTTTGATCCAACAGAACAGAACTGAATTGAAATGGACCTTGAATTCCGTTCACTTTCAGTTTTTGTGTTTTAGTGTTGGACGATTCACTGAAACTGTGGTAAATAGTGTCCGCAAGACACTTTATATCCGTATATAAGAATACCTAGTGTACGCGCAAGTTCCTTCATGGTATGCCGAGTGACTTACGTCATCACCATTGTCATAGCAGGTTAGGGCCGCCACCGACGCAACCTGGAGCATGATGACGAGGAGGAAAGCGGGGTACGGTACTGCAGGCATAGTACAGATGTGTCTGCAATCGTGCACTTTGACAAGTTGAACAAAGCCGGTTGCGACTGAAACGCTGCAGGTCATAAGGCTCGTTTTATACCGGCGCTTTACAAGATTGAGAAAGTGCGCACGAGTTCTAGGTCAGCTGCCTCGCAAGTGCAAGTAGGGGCGGTAATCGACTTTGTCAAAACATTATGAATTTAAAGGTCAAGCGTAAACTATGCGTAACCAAAAGTCATCTAGTCAAGCGTGCGTTGCATTAATGAAATACTCAACAACGGACAACGACAACCATCTCTCTCAAATCATCTTTTGGTGCAAGGTAAGACGAAAGGCGCATGCAGTGTGCTAACTGTTGCACATTCAGAACACCATGGTAATACCAAAAGCAATTTCTAGCGTCCCTCTTATAGTCAGCTCAACGGACTTGAGCTAACATTGTTACCCGGCTGACATCTGCGATGTCCAAAGATTCCAGCGCGCGTTTCTAGCGGTAACCTTTATAATCTTATCGGTACGTATGGCTTGACGTCAAACGGGTGGCACCTGTGCTCTTTCTGAGGCCTCGTTTCCTGCGCGTCCGCCATGGTGCGCAACTGCTGCTACAATCCGACGTAATCAGCGTAAAACCAGCTGCGTGTTCTGTGCTTCTTAGAAGAAACCATGAGTGGCGCGCTCGAAGCCGGAACTCGCACCACGCTGTGACCTGGTACGGCGATACGTACGGAGGTCATGTACTTTTGGCGGCGAAAGTCCAGTTTTTCAGAGAATGTACTGCTACACTAAGGGCACCGGAAGGTCGCAGATTTCGATGTGTTTCGAAGGGGGACGACGAGTAAGTGCCAGGGCTTTTGATAATACTTCCCCGAAAGTTTGCCACGACCGAAAAAAGATTTGGTTGCCTATTCTACTTTTTTTCATGGCTCTTGCACCTTAAAACTAACGATATTACGCACTTTTATCGAGCAAGACCAGACGCGCGTCGCAAAGCAACGCCTATTTCAAGCACTTATCCGAAGCGGAAGCAAAGTGAGGGACCTGTCACGGGTGCAGGTCGCTTTGGTCACATGACTGGTGCGGTCGGAATAATATTACCTGGAACCTTTTTAGAATGCGATTAGACACCAGTGGGAGCTCAATGCTGCACATGCATTAAGACGTCGATGTCACGAACGAAGCAAGGGCTGAGCAACCGGATAGGCACTTCCGAGAATGTGGTGGCACAAGAAGTCGGATGCTTATTCTTGTTTGCTTACAGGGCTGGTGGGTCTCGTACCCTGGATTAGCCCGGCATTGTCGAGTCCTAGTACACATAACGAGCTCTTTGCAAAAGCTTAGCGTCAGCGAACCCATTTTCTGTATATAACGCATTTTTCTCATAAAAATGGTGTAGGCCGACTGTAGCATCACCAAAATCATCGTTTCGGCGGTTCCAACGAGTCGTACCATAGGCGGCGCACGCGCACCGACCCGCCCTACTGGGCTGGCGGGGGGGGGGGTGTGGGGGGGGGGGTCCCGGTCCCGGAATCCGCTGGTTCAGGTCCCGGTCCCGGTCATCGCCCAGTTCCGTCGGTAACACGTCATTTGAGTATATGCCATTTGAGTATATGCTATTTGAGTATAACTATTTGAGTATATGCTATTTGAGTATATGCCATTTGAGTATAACTATTTGAGTATATGCCATTTGAGTATATGCTATTTGAGTATATGCCATTTGAGTATAAATCAGCAAAAAGCAGCAACAAATAGGTTTTCTTCGAAGGAAACCTTGGTTTATCTTACAGAATCTGCGCTGTGCTGCGCTGGAAACGGGAGTTGAAACCGCGGTTCCAACGATCCTGGCAGTTTTGCGCACCGTCCTCGAGAACAGCTTCGTTAACGTTCGAGCTGCGCGGAGGAAACATTGGGGCGACGAGAGCACCGCGAGCGTTGAAGCAGTGGATGTAGGTCCGCTCGAAGTAGTCGCTAACAAACTCTGAAAAGCAGAATGGCTAGTATAAAAAAGTTGGTTATATCAAAATAGTCTGTCTTGTTAGGGATTTTTATAGCTTCTGCTGATTTTTACTTAGTTATACTCAAACGGCATATACTCAAATAGTTATACTCAAATGGCATATACTCAAATAGCATATACTCAAATGGCATATACTCAAATGGCATATGCTCAAATAGTTATACTCAAATAGCATATACTCAAATAGCATATACTCAAATGACCTGTAGCCGTTCCGTCCCCAGCCCTGCTGTTTGCCAACAGTCCCGTCCTATTCTGGAATCATGAGTATAAGTCTAAGAGCTGACGACGCTTGGTATTTTATTAGTGTAGAGCCGTGCTTAACTGTTTTATCGTTTACATTTTCCACAGATCGGGTCAAGCCGAAACGCTGTTCGACTTTAGGGCCTTTCGAACATCACGGTTAAAAAGGAACAGAACGATCGGGCTAATCATGTTGTATGTGCAGAGCAGGTTGACTGCGAAGCTGATGACGTAGCTCCACTGCCCGAGCAGAGGCACGTACGGCGCTGCTGTGAACGCGAAGAACTCTGCTGTTAATGTGGCGTTAATAAGGACGCTCTAAACACACAGATCTGAAAACGCAAAACCTTTGCGAAACCTGTACAACTAAGCGAACTTCCACTTTCGCATGATGTGACGGTTCTTGTGCCGCACCGAGCTCACGCCGTTGCCGCTCGCCGCACCTGATATCCATGCGCACCTTGACGACTGTCAAGATGTAAAGAAAGAGAATGGCGACTGGAATGTACGTCGCTATGAGCAGGACATACTGAAACACATCCCTACTCATTTGCACAATTGGATTTAACTGACCTTGCGGCAGGCATAGCGCCAAGCTGCCACTTCGGTACATTTATGGAAAAAGTAAAACCCTGTAAAGTAAGACATGTAAGTAAAAAGTGAATTTTGGGCCCTTCTCGTCGTATTATTTTACGTCCCACCTTCGGATGAGAAACTTTTGTGGCATCCACCCGCAGCGTAGAGCACGATCATAATGAGTACGTGTGCCCAGCACGTACATACGGTGCTAAGCGACACATGCCGTTCGTTGTGCTTTAAGTTACTTACTAGCATATCCCAGGTCGATGAAAGAATAATTTCTCCGTGGACGGCGCAAAGAATATCAACAACCGGTCGAGTACCAAAAGAAGATTGAAATGGATTCCACCGTAGTAGCCTACTGTCTCCAGGGCAGATAGCAGGTAGAACAACCACGTATCTCCATATATCTTAGAACGTGACGTTAGCACACAGTGTAAACTCTATGTGGTGGCATACATTTTGAGAAGTTAGCGTGATAGGTACGGCAACAAGCGCTTGACTGACTTGAGAGAACAAATCGCTAGCAATCAATTGCCAAACGATCTGATAGAACGGAATTCTACCAAATTTCTTGCCACCCTGAACGTTCAAATATTATCGTTATGAAAAGAAATAATAGGTAGTACTTTGGCCAGGGACAACGCTAAGATAATGTTGAGTACGATAGCGACTGTCACCATTACGGCGTAGGAGCAGCCGCCGACAAGACGTAGCCAAACATATGCTGCTTCCTTGCCGTTTGTTTCCGGCATGGTATTCGGCGGATAGACGTTTGCCCATGCCATGCTTAGTTCGTATGATCGTTCCTTGCCCAAGCCGTAGGCCTCGGAAGCACGAGCGTGGCATTCTTCGCATTGCTAGAATTCTTAACTGTCAGCATTAACTCTCATGTTCATAACATTCACGCAATAAGACTAATATTGTTTTATGGAGTGATCTAACGTTATGTGCTTACTTGATGTTACGCAAGGCAATTAGGGTACCGTAAATTCTCTAATTATAGCACCCCTCCCCTAATTGTTGGCCCCCTCTAATTATGCCCCCTTTGGACCCGTACAAAAAATTATGGCCCCCTCCTCTAATTATGGCCCCGGGGCTATAATTAGAGCAACAGCCAACAACCCGTTCAAAAAGCAAGTTTGACTTACCAGGAAAACATCTTTTCTCGACGTTTTAGAGCATGGGGAACATATTGCGACGAATGTTGTGACACAAAATTTTTTTAATTTTTTATCGACAATGAAGTGAACCAAAGCGGGGACCCTTAGGTGTCGACTTGGAGGATACCTCGCAGAAATACAACACCATGAAACTACTGCCATTATGCGTTTTAAGACACGTAGAACACAATGGGATACTCGCAATTGTTTCCCAAAATGTGGATTTTTGATGAATCTTTTAGTCG
>JNEY01001665.1:0-10624 GCA_020875895.1 Aphelenchus avenae
GTAACATCCAGTACATATCGAAACCTGATTTTAGCCGTGTTTTCTTCCCGTGTCGGTGGGCGTTTATTCCTTGTCGTGGATTCAGTGGTCAACGCCATCTGCCTATACGATGTTTGAGATTGGATGCACCTTCTTGGCATTCACATGCATAAGCGTCGTTCTTTCACTATTCTACAGGTACTCACAGGTGCGTTAAATACTTTTTTCTGCGCACACATTTGGTCACCATTCCAGGCATTCCCTGGGCGCATGCAGACGTTTTTTGAGCACTCGTACTGGATATACCTCTGCTACGTTTGCTTATACACTATTGCCGTACCGACGTTTGTCCTCTCTCTCCACCTTCGGCGTATGACTTCGGAGTATGAAGTTAACGAACTCTTGCTGGGCAAAAATGCAGCCCATACAAGTCCGACTAACGGCATGATCGTATACGAGTGGACGGACAACGTGAAGACTGTTACCTGGTTCATGCTGTTCTTGCTTGTCGCTTTCTTCTTTCTGGGGACGTCGCTATTCGTCGTCGCATACGTCAAGATAACAAGTAAGTTATGAGCGCTTTAAAGTGTTGTATTACTCTGACAGTCCTCCCTCTAATACAGTCAGCGCTACGCGAAGGCCGGACTCCAGGGTGTTTTTAGGTGAAATAGCGTTCTAAGCATTGGGTAAAGAGGCCCGAGGGCGTAAGACCCGGCCCAATGGACTAGACTGAATACCGAAAAACTCTATATAGATCTCCTCGCCTGTTATCTAATACTTCTAAGAACTATAATACACCCGATCCGAGAAAATTTTTGGCAGAAAATGTAAAGTCAACCGAGCCGTTAAATTATGGCCCATACTCTACCAAAGTTTGAAAGTTTTCGCCGAGCCTGCAAGGTAAAAGGGTAATCATTCGTTGATGGCAGAGTATCAGCAAGAATCTCATGATTTAATGCTGTTAATTTAGATAAAAGCGGTAAATATGCAGTGGCTAGTCGCCTGCAGCTTATGCTTTACCGAGCTTGCATGGTCCAGTACTTGGTCGGATTGGGCTTCCTGCTCTTTCCCTTGGTAGGGTTGACGATAACCTTTAACGCTGCTCCCTCAAAGCTGGACTTTGTCGGAAATATTGTCCTAATGTTAACGGGTGCTCACTCCGGTGCCGAATACCTAGTCACTATCTACTTCATCAAGCCATACCGACGTTTTCTCTGGGGCTTGCTGCAGAGCGTAAAGCTAGGATTCGGCGTAAAAACTCGAGGTAGCCATTGGTTTACTAGATTTATGCAATTCGAACTTTAGACGCAGGCATCGCCGGGAATATCTCAGTGCAATCTTGGGCAAAGAGGAATCCCTGCAGATCATAGTACGATTAATACGACTCCTGCAGCAATCGCGGTGCCGCTCATGAAAGAGTCTGTTAATGCATAGTAATAAGCCCGGTGCTTGTAACAAGCCTGGTGCTTGCTACATTTGATTTACATTCAGTTATTTTTGCAGAGGAAAGGGTTAATTCGGTCAAACGTCTTGTGGTACCTCGACAAGCTCGCTTTATGCGCGTTAACGCAAGCGAGAGGTTAGACTTAGGGGCGGTTGGATGTGCACATGTCCTAAAAACCTTAGACTAGATGGACTTTGAGATTACTATACTTGTGTCTTGACACGTTACCAGTTGTGTCTCACGTCTAAAGGCTAATGTTATTTGCGTTTGTAGACAGGTTAACGAGGCAATGAGTCAGCCAGCACATTTCGATTTACCCTGTACCTGTACAACAGCGCAGAGTGCAACCGCTGAACAGTTAGCATGAACAGCACAGGTGTCAATCACTTGGATATCCTATGACAAGCATGATCAATCGTCATCGGGCAGAATAAGTGCAGTCGTAGCCCGCTTGTGACGCAGTGGACGTTTCTAGATTTCCCCAATAGATTTTAATAAAAGCACTCGTAAATACGTGCATATCCATGCCAATCGTGATGATTTCGTGTCTAGGACTACATTGCTGAAAAAAACGTTTTTATCTATGCCGCCCGCTAAATAGTACAGCTCTGCGGGAAAAATTAAACGACTTTGTGCATATAAAGCGGCAAGGTCGGGGAAGCATCATTCACCGAACGTGGGATCACCTCGTCACGTTAGAGATCGAGCCGGCGTTGCTTTCTCAGACGATGCTAGCGGTGGCTTTTTCCACGTTCCTTGCAATGGCCTGCGACTCTGCTGCACTAGCATGTCTTGAAACGTCACACGATGTAAGCGGTGCTTTTCCGACATGCTTTCACTCCGATGTCTGTTTGTAGGACATCGCAGAAATGAGGACCGACCCATCGTGGCAGTTTTGCGGCGATACACTCAAGTGGACTGCAGGTCGCGCCCTCGAGGTGGCGCAAGCTTTTGGCATCTCAAACGACACAGAATCCCTCCAAGGGTTCGACGCTATGTTTGTAAAGCACGACGCTCGCTATGAAGTGCTCGACCTTTGCATTCATGAGGTGAGCATTGGCACTGTTGCCGGATATCTCTTCGGACACTGCGAAAATCTCATGCGCCTTTTTGTCTGTTTACGCACTACACTTCAATTTCGCTTACCAACGACGTTTCCGCCACATAATTATAACGTTTAGAAGTACGACTTACGCGGATTGTCACCGAAGTTCTCCGCAAACGGACTCGAGTTCGTGCTACGATGTGCTTGCAACCAGGACTTGTGCAACGATGTTGTGAGATTGCAGGACCAGATCGCCGCGAATACGAATGACGAATAATTGGGTTGCCGCATTTTTGTTGGCCACGCATACAGTGACAGCTAGCCATTCACTGCGGTTATAAGCTGACGAGAATGTGCAAAACTCGCTTCAGAGCTTATTCCAAGAAATTAAGGAGCGTGTAGTGTACAGACACCAAGCTCTTAAAACCGAAGATGCCTTCAAAGAGAGTGCTTGAAGCGCAAATGTATGGTTGTGAATGCAAGTAGGCATCGTTCGCAGAACGAACTAACCTGCGATCACGGGACTTAGTTGGGATTTTACTTTCGAAGTCACACATTGTATTTGGAGCCTAGGTTCACAATGTTTCGATGTTGGGCACTGATAGTTCTTCAAACTTCATAGATCCTGTTAAACTGTATACGTAATCAGTGGTTCCATCCTTTATGACGCTGAATCCGTATCCGTATTTCTTCGAATACAGCCCCAGGGGCTATATTTTTAGAAAGGGATTTTTTCGGAAAAAAATAAATTTTAAATATTATTTTAAATTTTATTTGTCATCAGTAAGGCTCGTTCTCCATTCTAAAATTCTTATTTTATCGTTATCTATCAAAATATGGCTTTAGATTTGAAGTCCGCGCACCCCAGATGCGTATCTAGAAATCTTTGCGTGGGGCTATATTAGAGGGGGGCTCTATTAGAGGTGGGGCTATATTAGAAGAAATACGGTAGTTGCATGTCGCATACAGCCCGGCCCATGTGGCAGACTGAGAGCTACGTGGACTTTGTGGTCGAGCCACCAGTTACTGAGCGAACTGAGCTTGCCACGTTAATGATAAAGCAACTTTTACCACTTCTCTTTATTACTGCAGAGACTGCACTCATGTACCGTATTTCTTCGAATATAGCCCCCACCCTTCAAATAGAGGTCCCCCCTCTAATGCAGCCCCCTCGGAGAGGCCTTACGAAAAATATAGCCCCCGCCCCCCGAATATAGCCCACCCCCCTCGAATAGAGCCCCATCACCAATAAGTCGTGAAAAGTCGAGGGTGCCTCACAGACATGGTACACTGAGGCAATACTGCCATTATACGTTTTATTGCACTTAGCACTTAAAACACTACGGGACAGACCCCATTCTTGACGATATTAAGCCAACTTTGATGAATTTTTGGTCGGTTTTAGGCCATTTTGATCTTCGTTTTTTTTCAAAATTTTCCGGATGCCCGCCCGCGACGGCGATCCGAAAAATATAGCCCCACCCTCGAATAGAGCCCCCCCCTCTAATATAGCCCCCTCGGAGAGACCTTACGAAAAATATAGCCCCAGGGGCTATGTTCGAAGGAATACGATAACCGAAGAAAGCAGCAACTCTTCACAGTTTATTCGGTCTTTGTCTTCCGGAATTTAACGGTAGACATAAGCACTACGACCAGCCTATATGTCAGGGAGAAAGCCGCTACTAACACAGCCAACAGTAAGGCTAGGACATCTAGGTTATAGTACTTGTACGTTGGCATGTCGGCACTCGCTAGGCTCAGCTCCCGCAGCGGTTCAAACTCGGAGGCGAATTCGACATGCTGCAGGAAAAGTTCCTGTGGGTCATGCGGGTAGGCTTCCAACTTTCTCTTCAAGCGCATTGCGTTGTTCCGATAACTAAAAGGAGCTCGTCTGTTAATTAAATCAAGCACAATAAGAAACCCCCCGCGGTGATATCGCAAGGCCCCCCTTTCTTCCCTCCAGTACGGACTCTTACCAATTATGCGTAGGCCTGTTTCTAGGAGAACAAGCCCTTTTCCGATTACCTTGGATCCTCGAGAACGGCTCGTAGAGCTTCAACAAGCGCTTCTTTCGTCAAGTGCCGAATGTCGAGATAGGTGCCAATGACACGCTTCTTTACGATTGCAGAATTGTGGAGCTGGTCGGCGAACAGCGGGATCGTTACCAGCGGCACTCCACAAGCTGCCGCTTCGTTGAGGCTGTTTAAGCCGCAGTGAGTGATAAAGGTCTTGAGCCGGGGATGTGCTAAACCGTCGGAAGCATCATACGACCTATCCAATGTTATTAGCCTTAAGGCTTTGGTAATTGATCATTTCCAGATTTCGACTCGTGCTAATAGTAACTTTTGCTATTTGTATGTGACCCTGTAGGTACGGAAGGGACCAACGTCTTAAAGTGAATGAAGCGTTTTTAAACGGCTAGAATCAGCTTATTGGTCTGTTTGTGTAACGTTTCTCACGGGGAATTCAGAACAATAGACTCGCTTAACAGTCAAGGAGATCCCCATTCAAGTCTCTTCAAAATGTAGTGACCCCGGGCCCCTTTTTGGTTGTTTGGTTGGATGGTCTGGTCGTACCCAGAATGGCAACTTGGTCGATCCACGGAAAAACATGCGCATTGCTAGGCACATGCGTTGATATCGTCCAACCGTCCGCCGCCGTGTTCTTCCAGATGAACTCGTAGTCCGGGAACTCGCTGAACGCGTCAAGAATTGCTTGCCGCGTAACGGATGGCAGGCGCGTCTCGTTGACGATCGTACCAAATGAGAATAGGATGACGCCCTTGCTCGGCTTTTCGAAAATATCAATGACGTGCTAAAACCTTATGTGTAAGCGCTTATCGATTAAAAGACTTACGGATGAGAGCTCTTTATTTTGGCTCTTCACTGTCCCGCCAACATACACCACTTTCGGCGTAGTGACTTGCGGAAGATCCAGAAGAGGGTTCGAGTTGACGAAATGGAACGAAATGTTGTTGAGCAGGCTTTGCAGACTAGGGAAATCGGAGCCGAATTTGTCCATGAAAATTTGATGCTGAAAGCAATCGCACAATTTCAGTTAGAAATTAATGTGTTAGGTACTTGTTCGCGGTTCATACCGTCGTAGAAGTAACTCGTCCAAGCGGTAAAGAAAGCGTTGCTTGCCCGCTCCCACAGGGTCAACCTGTCGCCGTTAGCACTCACCATTGCAGCATGGTCTGCGAACAGAAAGCTACGTACATAAAACGTCATGTACGGGAAAATACCTTGGATAAACGAGCTTGGAGCAGGCAAGCCGAGTGCGCTCTTCGTTAACCCAAATAACGGTACCGCGGAGCTTCCGAAGGTAGTGCGTACGCCAAGGGCGTGAAAGAGTCCAAACGGGAGGGCAGTAAGGGTCTCGCCGATGCCGACGTCGTACCTCTCGGAGCGAAGTTGTCGTAGAAGCTCGTCGTCGTTCACGAGGTCTGCAAGTATCCTGTAAGAAATAAGAACATAAACAAATGAGTCGCCGTCATAGCTGCCGGAGGCGTCCGGAAAGGCATAAGAATGTAAAAAACGGTGGATTTTGTCACTTTAATCAAAGAGCAGGTTTGTTCGTACTTACCATTTGGAAGGGCGTTCTTACGGAGCAGTCGTGAAAATCTCCTACCAGCTATTTTTCGGCCACTTTTTGAAAGCCTTCGTTGGAAGTTTGATTAAAGCAAAGTCGAAGAACAATGCCGAACCCTTGCAATTATAGCCCGCCCCATACGATAACGATGATATTTTTGGCCATAGTTTCAAGGTTACACTGAGCAGAAGACTTTACCGTATTTTTGCGGTTTTGCTGGGGAAAAGTTTTCGGTCCAGAACGGAAGGCTTTCCTTCAAACTTCGGGCTGTCAACTACGGTCGGCTTTTGAACAACGCGCCCGTCACAGTTGAAAACGTCGCTTTTATCTACTTACCGAAAAGAAGGAGGTTGTCCATCTCCCGCCAGGTGTAGAGGAAGTCGTCCAACAGCATGTTCAGGGTGCCGGAAAAAGGATCTTGCAAGCACGACAGCGTTGTCATTTTTGCGAGTATTTCCGCGCTGTGGTTCAACGTTGGTCGGAAAACTTTGCTGACCCGGTTGTGACCGTGGAAACGCATTTCCGGGTTCATTACCGGCAGAAGGAGGTGCTAAAGTGCCTGATTTACGAAGAAGAGGGCATAGGATCTGCTTGCGACTTCATGCCCAGCGTTCTTGAGAACCTCCCCTAGCCTGGAGTGGAAAGCCGCGTGACTGTAGGAAACGGAGCTGGAGTAGATCAGCACCTTTAGAGGTCTCTTTGCGTGGCTGTGAGCCAAAGAGCCAAGTAAAACTAAGCCGAGTATCGCGGCAACACGCATCTTGTAACTTTCCGAAACGTTCACAGACCGGACAACTTATGTACTAAGCGTTGTTTTATGGGCCTGGGCAGAAACTACAAACCTTCGATTACTTAACCTGCACTTTGTGTACTATGGGTCCGTTTTGCGCGAGCGATTTTTATGTCATCCATCACACTGCGACGACCGTGATGACATAGACAGACGAACAACGGGTTCAGTTTTCGGACCACCATGATGATCCGCAACGGTGGAGGTCAACAATGAGAACATGCGGCATTTAGAGAACTACAGATGTCTTTCGTGAGACATACGGCGAAAGGTGACCCAACATCGGTATACCTCGAAGTATCTGCTGTAGACTTTGCAGTTTGAGGATTGTCAGCTAAAGAAACAGAGAAAAAATAAGAAGGGCCTTTTCATGACATCCGCTTTCACACGCCAAATGTCCGGGAGCCATTCAGCCGAATTATCGTGTTGTCCCTAATAGCACCCCCGTTTGGTTATTTGTTGTTAGCCACCTTAAAGCATAGGGGAGGATTAAAGACAACCGCCACAGACGTCACAAAAACGTGCCTCTTTTTTAAACCAAGCTTTAAGTCAGATTGCTGGTCCTCCGCACTCTTTCTCTCCACAACAGTTACCCGCACGCGGTCTCAACAAGAGCAAGAGCAACGTTTCGAGCATCGGTCAAGTGCAAATATGCTACTCGTTTTAGTGGAATGCGACATAACGTTCATCGTCGATCTCCTCTATAAAAAGCCCAACAAGATTACCTCACAATTTCGACAAGCGACACGATGTGGGTCGTTCACGTAGCGTTGCGGTAACTGACTGTCCTTTACTGCAGACTTCATGGTGATGCTACCGGTTACGCGTGCTGACAGCGGTCGAGAACTCGCTTTGACAGAAGGAAATGTAGTCGGATGCACTGTACTTACGACTACCTGAGCGGTCGAGGTCAGAACCAATGTCAAAGTACACGTGGTCGTAATTTCCGGGACCAGGGCCGATTGTCATCATCAGATGATCCTGGGCTAAGCTGAACAAACAGGGCCATAGCTTACCTCTTTAGAATTAAACGAAATCGAAGACAGGCAGCTAACATCACTGGTCTGGGACGCGATTAATTTAGCTTCAAGCCGTCGGAAGATGACAAATCTGACCTAATGGATGTAGGCTCATGGATACTGCACGTAACAGGGTCAGTACTTAAGCGGTCGTCGACGCATAGTAGGCATCCAGACAGAGGGTCAACATTTTCAGTGATGACGTTCTTCCTCCAGCTCCTTGCCTTTCTTCTGGTGGCGACGTCCGTCGAATATGCGGCGAGCTGCACTGTGACCTCTGTCACCGAACTCGCGTCAGCAAAATTGTCTTGTCCAACAATAACCTTAAGCAACGTCGCAGTGCCGGCCGGACAGACGCTCGACCTGACCGGGTTGAAGTCGGGAACCAAGGCACCCTCATTCTTTTTGAATATAGCTTATTATCGGTTAAGGTGATCTTCTCGGGAACCACGACCTTCGGCTACGCGCTGTGGGAAGGCCCGCTGGTGTCCGTCTCGGGCACGAAGATTCAGGTAGAGGGTGCGGCCGGCTCCGTGCTTGACGGAGACGGCGCTCGCTGGTGGGACGGACAGGGAAGCAACGGAGGCAAGAAGAAGCCGAAGTTCTTCTATGCGCACAGCCTCGACCATTCAAACATCACCGGCATCACCATAAAGAACTCCCCGGTGCAGGTCTTTAGCATCCTCTCCGACGATATCACGCTGAGCGGTATCACCATCAACAACACTGATGGGGATAGCAAGGGCGGCCACAACACGGACGCTTTCGACATCGGAAACTCGAACGGCGTCTACATCTACAACCCGATCGTGCACAACCAGGACGACTGCCTCGCCGTCAACTCGGGAACGGTAAGTAATTGAAGGCTTACTGTGAAGCCTTTGACTGTCAACGACGCGTAGCTAATTCTTAAAAGTGCAGCTGTTGATATTAGGAGCACCGTGAACTTTCTGCTTCAGAACATCGTCTTTTCTGGCGCCCAGTGCACGGGTGGCCACGGCATCTCCATCGGCTCGGTGGGCGGCCGCTCGAACAACGTCGTCAAAGGCGTGACGATTAGCCACTGCACAATCAAGGACTCAGACAACGCTGTCCGCGTAAAGACCGTCTACGGCGCCACGGGATCGGTCTCGCAGGTGACCTACTCGAACATCCAGATGTCCGGCATCGCGAAGTACGGAGTCGTCATCGAGCAGGACTACGACAACGGCAAGCCGAAGGGCACCGCCACGAGCGGCGTTCCCATCACAGGCCTCACCCTCGACACTATCACCGGCAGCGTCTCGAGCAGCGCCGTTCCCGTCTACATTCTCTGCGGCAGCGGCGCCTGCTCCGGCTGGACGGTTAAGGGCGTCAACGTGAGCGGCGGAAATGCTCCTCCGAAGTGCTCCAACGTCCCGTCCGGCGTCGCGTGGGTCGGCGTTCAGTGCCCAAAATAAGCCCGTTTTAAGACATGTACACGCATTTGTTAAGGATAAAAGCAAGGTGGAAGCTCTATCGTGCTAGCAGGATCAGAGTGCGGCGTAAAGGCGGTACGCGCTGTTCATTTTTTTGCTGACTATCATCCGTAACAATTTTTTCGTCTTTATTTCGGCTTTAAGAATCCTAAAGTAACAGGCGATAACAGCGAAGTTTTTGGCTTTGCTTTGAAGATAATCTCTGAACGCGTCTCCGAGCGGAGGTCCTACCTCACGTTTCTTGTTATTAATGTTTCAAAAAACGTTTAGCATGCCGCAGTATTGCCAACGCTTTCGGCCCGCGTTCCCAGGCTTCCTCTTCCAAGTGTACTCGCATTTGCTGGCCGTTATCACAAATTCCCTGGATGGCTGGACTTACTCGGGGCTTGGTAAAAGTGAGTCTAAAATCTTACATAAGTTCGAGCCCTAGTACCTACTCGAACCGAACTTATCAGGTAGTAGTCGCTAGAAGTGTCATAAACTCAGTGCCGACTAATGTCCAGTAAGCTAGTACACAGTCTCTGTTTCCTCTGCAAGCTTTATCCCAAAAATATTGATGCTAAAATAAAGTGGAGGATTATAGGGGTCACACTCTTCCACTCAGGATGGCCAAAGCGGTTGTGTAGTTGCCGTCGAATGCATCGTTCGATTCTGCGAGGAAATTCGAGCCGTACATCGACGCGTACTTTCGCAGCACATCGCCGAGGTCAGTTTCGGAGCGTCCGACGACGATGCGAATTACGTCATGTTGGCTGTTGGAAACTCCGAACCACTAAAACTATGATTCGTTAAGTGTTGCGTAGCGGGGCACATGCAAAAGTGCAAATCACAATAACATGTTTACAAATCAAGTTGTAAACATGTTGCCAAAACGCTAAGCAGCCGGTTCTCCCTTAAAAAGCGTTTAGCATTCCGGCACTAGTTGCGATTTCATAGCCATTGACCGTCCGAACAAGCTGAAGATCCGCTACGAGCAGCCTTTACTGTCTTCCACATACACTCATCTTCTACTGTGTCGTATAGCATACCTTCGTCTCCTTGTCGTAATAGCTGCGTAGGTTCGTCGCAAAGGTGGTCAGGCGGTGATGAATGGCGCGTGATAGCGAAATTACTGCCTCGCCATTGTCGTCTCCCGAGAATGCTTTCCGTATGAGCTCATCCACTGAGCTGCCGACCGATTGCTCGTAGGCGTCAAAGAGAGCGCGCAGCTGTGCATAGCTGTCGATAGCGAGCATCTGGCGGAACAGCTCATGCTTGTGCGACAAACGCTGGGTCTCTTGCGATAAGTCCTGGAGCAGC